>ML389200.1:31390-58820 GCA_005239525.1 Nicotiana knightiana
ATATATATATATATATATACACACACACTCTGGATCTCAAGATTTGTCTTGCTCACATAACATCATCACTACGCGGAAATCTCAACACATAAGAAATATCAAGCCGTTTCACAACTCACACGGCATAATCATATTATCACATGAATTTGATGAAGACGGAACAACATATGTTGTTCTAATACCCTTCCATGAAAAGCGCCCCTACTGAAATGAACATGCCTGGCTCATACGGAGCCCATAATGATATTTAAATCCATCCATAAATATCGATTCTACCTTGCTCGCACCAAACTAAGCTAATATCTTTACCTTGGTCCATATTAACCCACTTTCTCTCATAATATGCGAGAACAACCATCATAGCCGGGACAAACACCCCACAATCCACAACCAAATGAACAGAACGCCTTCCAAGCATAAATTCTCAAATAAGTAATATTGCACTTCTTTATACTCAGTCCAAATCTTCATCCATTAAGTGACTACATGTCACACTTATATAATCTTCTCGTGGTTATGCTCCCACGACCTTCCACACCAGGTAACAAGTCTGCACACCCGCATTGCCGACCACACTAATACTGCAAAACACATCAAGAACCCATGACCAGGGTACAAAGCCTCTTTCCCCGAATATCAATCTCAGGTGACACTGAAGATAACATCAGCTTACTCTAAACTTTCAAATCACTCTTTTTCTTGCTCATCCGAGCTCATGACATCCTTGTTAACACCGAACCGCAATCTCGATTCTTACTCCCAGTTACATACTGCTTACCGCACCTACCGTGCCAATATGAGATAGCGCAAGAATTCCATCATAACTTCTGAACCACCAATAGGGTGAACACTTCATCATACATAAACCTTTTACATAACTCAATTCAAGAGTACCATCTCAATACACGAGTGAATTCCCACAATCACCCAGCATGCAAATACTTAAGTAGTAGTCTATACCACCATAACCCTTCCGGGATCCACCTACACCTGACAGTCCATAACACTTGAATTCTCCCACATGAAATCTATTACGACGGTCGACAAGCCCCGCACACACCGGCACAAACCATATGCATAACTTAATCACATCGAAGAAACTGATCACTACCGTAAATGTGCCATTTCAACCATGGCTAATCAATTTATCTTCTTTTAATCATCTTCAATTGCCTCAGGAATAACAGTAACTTCCTTCACCTCATAGCAAACTCAACCCTCACTCATCCCGAGTGACCTTGATTCACGAGACCATGCTGCCTAAATCCCGCAACCCGTCTCATACCCTCCTGATAATCTTTCTACAACCCGCAGTTTATTTCTCTCACTCCTCCAATACTACCCTGCATGCTGAAAATAACATAGAACACTCCAACCATTTTCCCTTTCTCTGAAATTACGCTGCAAAATCTCAATTCTTGATCATACGGCTGCCTTTAACCCTTAAACGCCGCATTCTTAACTTTGAATTCACTAGGACCTCTATTGGGAGTCACCCACTCTGACTGGTCCCAAATACAATCAACTTCAAGGCTCTCCTAGCACATGAACTATGATGAGCCAAAAGGGTCATCCCGCATATTCTATCTAATTCTGTGTTTCGAGGTTGTAAAAAAAAGCCTCCTTCTATCTCACCTCAATTTGCGTGTGCAGCCTGGGCGTGTAGCCGAGAAGCCTTTACGTGAAAAATTGATAAAAATGAAAATTTTGTATTGGAAATTTGAATAAAGTTGACTTCAGTCAACGCTTTTGGTAAACGGACCCGTACCCGTGATTTGACGGTCCCGGGGGGTCCGTAGGAAAATATGGGACTTGGGCGCATGCCCGAAATCGAATTCTGAGGTCCGAGGTCCGAGAAATGTATTCTTAAAGAAAATTGTTTTCTAAAAAATATAAAGGTTTTTGAAAATGAAATTTGAGGTGAAACCTGTGATATCGGGCCCGTATTACGATTTCGAAGCCCGAGACATGTTTGATATGATTTATATGTGTTATCTGTGAAATTTGGTAAGAAACGTACTTAGTTTGACGTGATTCGGACCTTAAATGCAAAATTTAATGTTTATAGAAGTTTGAAGAATTTTTCATGGATTTTTAGTCTAATTCATCGTGTTAGTGTTGTTTTATGTGGTTTGAAACCTCGAGCGAGTCCGTGTTAGGTTATATGACTTGTGTGTGTGGTTGACGGGGTCCCGGGGGGCCTCGGGTACGTTTAGAATGCTCATCGGGTGTTTTTAGAACTTGGGAGACGGCTGAACCATTGCTAGTTCTGGTGTCTCGCAGCTGCGATGGACCTTCCGCAGGTGCGGACGCGCAGGTGTGGCGAGGAGTTCGCACGTGCGGAAATTATCCCAAACCCCAATCCTCGCAGGTGCGGTTAGTTTTTCCGCAGGTGCGGAGCCGTGGGTGCGGCCATTTGACCGCAGGATGCGACCCCAGGCTTTTAAATGGGTTTTCGCACCTGCGATGGTAGTTTCGCAGGTGCGGTCCCAAGGGTGCAGGTGCGGAATTGCTGGACAGAAAAGGGGCAGAACCGAGGGTTTATGTTATTTTCACCATTTTCGAATTGGGGAGCTCGGGAGAGGCAATTTTTGGAGGCTTTTGCACCTGGGTAATTTGGGTAAGCGATTTCTATCAATTATAGACCAATTTTCATGTTTCCAATCTTAAATCCAACCTTTAATTTCAAATATTTTGGGTAGAAAATGGGATAAACTTCATAGATCGAATTATTGAGTTTTGATTGGGTTTTGACCTCCGATTTGAGAGATTTTCATATGTTTAGACTTGTGAGTGAATGGGTGTCCGGAAAATATAATTTTTACCCGAATCTGAGACGTGGGCCCGGGGAACCTTTTGGACAATTTTCCTAATTTCACGTTTGAGCTTCGAGTTTATTTGTTAAACTAGTTGCTTGTAGTATTATTTACACGATGCTATTGATTTGACTAGATTTGGGCCATTGGGAGTCGGATACCCGTGGAAAGAACGTGATTTCAAGTTTGTTTTGATTGGTTGAGGTAAGTATCTTGCCTAACCTTGTGTGGGGGAATTACCCCTTAGGATTTGAGTATTCTATGTTGATTGTAGTCTGTGTACGCGAGGTGACGAGCGCATGCTCGGACTTATTTGTGGAAAGTTGACCCATTAGGAATCTTAGGTCTTTATATTCGCCGAGTATGAATTGTCCTTAGCATGATTGAATTTCTTAATTTCTAGTGTCATCCTTAATTGCTTAAATGTGAAAGTTCTTATTTTCGGATTTACTCCTAATTGACTTATCTGAATATTTTTATTTCCTTTACTGTCATGCTATGTCTTCTTAACTGCTTATCTCAAGTTTGCAATTATCTTCATCTCAACCTATAATTGTTTTGGGTGTTGAATAGTTTATGATTATTATTCTCGTAACTGCTCAACCTTAAAAGAAGTTTAGATATTCTATACCTTCGTGACTTGCCCTTATATGAAGTTATCGGATTTGTGTTGATTTCTTGTTGTTCACCCGTGTAATTAGGTGCGGCTGTTACATGCCATTTTCCTTCCTTGTTGAGTGATTTCTTAATATGACTAGCTCTCCTTATTATGTTTATTTCTCGTAAACTAGTTTTGCCTATCTTGTGATCGAAGGTTATTGAGTTGATGTATTAATTGTATTCTGAACTGTGCCCATGTTGTTGTTGTACTGGTTGTGGTGATGCACGTGGTTTCTGCCGTGCGTTTGTTGATATGGGGATTTTCATGAGGTTTCTGTCGTGCCGTGTTTACTACTGATATTGCACATGTGCCGTGATAAGGCGGGATACGAGATTGAGTGTTGCGCATATGGCGTGACAAGGTAGGAACATGTTTATGCACGTGTGGCGAGACAAGGCGGACATATACTTTAATATTACAGACGTGGCGTGACAAGGTGGGCTATGGAAGAGATTGTTTGTGATAGTTGTGTTGGCCTGGGGGCATTCCTTGTTGTTGATATTGTGTACTGAAACACTTACCGTGTGAGTTCATTCGTGTGGAAATTTATGAGATGAAAATGTACGCGTTGCCTCTTTTGTTTTCCTTATGTCTATTGGTTGTTGAAATCATGTTAGGACACATGCACAAGCATACACGTAGTTAATGACTACTAATGGAGTCAGGACTCCTTGTTGTTGTCAAGTATAGATACTCTTGTTGTGCTTAACGTATGGGTGGGAATGACCCAATTGGCACGTGAGTCGTCCGTGCAGTTAGTACTCGAATGAGGGCGCAAGACGCCAAGTGTTAGGGTTCGGATATTGGGACCCGTAAATGGTGATTTTGTCCGAAATTCGGAATGTCGTGGAGATGAATATGAATTTGATGTAGAAGTGGTTGAAGTTGTTAAGTCATTACATGCACGTGTTGTATATTACATGCCGAGATTGTCGGTGTTTTATTCAGTCGTTGTGTTACTTTATGGTTCTCGCTGATACTTATTGTTTTCCTTCTTTATCGAATTCACTGTCTTGTTAGCTATATTGCGTAGCCTTTATGTATATAATTATTTCCCTGATTTTTATATTGATACTTGTTCAGTTTTTATTAGACCAGTGGGTGTCTTGACTAGTCCTTGTCACTACTTCACCGAGGTTAGTCTTGATACTTACTGGGCACCGCTGTGGTGTGCTCATACTACTCTTATGTACATTTTTGTGCAGATTCCAGGTTTGTAGCCGGTCGAGTGATTGATAGTAGCGCGGTTGCTGTAGTGGAGACTCAAGGTAAAACCGTTTCAGCGTTCGCGGTTTCGGAGTCACCATCTTATCTTTTGTTTGCACTGTTGCACTTATTTCTGAACAGTGGTATTTTTAGGAGTTTAGTGTAAATTCTTAAAAGCTTATGACTTGTACTTCCGGGTTTTGGGAATATAAAATGTGTAAAGAATTATTTATTTCAGAAAGGTATTAGATTCTATTTATTATTGTTGTTATTCCTGAATATTAGGCTTACCTAGTCCTTAATACTAGGTGCCATCACGATACCCAACGGAGGAAAATTTGGGTCGTGACATGAAAACCTTTTTCAATGAAACACGTGACTAAGTCACTACCCTTACAACTCGCCTATGCCTTAAGCATAAATTCTGAATCTTTCAAAGCCTAACCCTGGTCCAACAGGACCAACCTTTGCATACATTTATCAAATCCCACGCACGATCACCATTTTACTCTTTTCCCCTTAGCTGAAATAACTTGCCAACACACTGAAAATCCGCAACCCTATGATAACACAATCCTGCAACCCAACTGCAGGTGGTGGGACTCCCCCACTTAGCCGAAGCTACTCCTGGCACCACTCTAGACCCTGCTGAGATCCTTTATCCTTTGTTAACATGAATCTTGCTCAACCGATTCGTCCAATTCTTCGAAATTCTCTTGCTAGCACTCCCTAATCACTCAAATTCTCTAGCATCATTCACACATCCTGCCTCCTACCGAACAACCACTAGAATCCCTCACAGAGACTTTCCAACCACACGACCGCTAACCTACTCACAGGANCGCTACAATACCTTCTAATTCACCACTATGATGTCACTCCCCCACTTTGCGACTGCTCGACTTCCGCTTTTTACACCTGGCCTCCTAGAAATGGAACCACCGCCTAGCCTCAATTCAATATCATTCTCTGCCAACCACATTCTTTAATACTTCTTCACCATACCCTGGCCCCATGCACTCGAAGAAACCATGGCACTGACGAACTTAACGCATTCCATTCGATCAAGGACGATGATAACACGTCACAGGTGAATACTCCACCTTACTTGAAAACACTAAGTCTTACTACTTTATCAACCCCAACCGGACCATTCATAATCCAAATGCCTCAAAGTTCTCAGAAACACAGCAATCGAGTTGAAACAACATAATATTCTTCTGCAGGGCAACAACAACAGCCCCAACCAACTACACATGGGAAACATCTCGCACCATATCCGTAGCACCATATCAATTCCTCAAATTCCCGATTCATGACAAGTGCTTCGCGATGCGTAAGGTTGAGTAGGAATAAACTTAGGCATAAGCCTTAAAGGAATCAAATCGCACGATGAGGAATCAAGAAGGGAAGTACTCCTAACAGCCCTGTAGCCTCTCGAAGATAAGTACAGACGTCTCCGAACTGATCCACAAGACTCTACTAGAATTGCTCATGACTCGTGAGACCTACGGGAACCTAGTGCTCTGATACCAAGTTGTCACAACCCGAAATCTATTAAGGTCGTGATGGCGCCAGACACCATCATTAGGCAAGCCAATCATTAATTAGTTGATATAATTTCCTGTTTTAACTTTTTTTCAAAAATTGTTACCTTTCACTTACAAGTCACAAAAACGAATAAAAATTTATTAAATAAATACGATAGGTAACTATTCCATTTATTCAGTTAAATCCGAAACACATCCCAGAACCCGGTGACACAAGTACATGAGCAAATTCTAAGAATTTCACAAATATTACAAAGCTTGTCCGAAATACAAATTGGACAAGGAATTTAAAATGGAAATAAATACAATATAAGAGAGACTCTGTCAGCTGCGGATCGCCTCCAGATGATGCAGCTCGCCTAAGTTTCCAGACCAGCCACGTCGCTATGAAAGTACCTGTGCAATGAAAATGCACAACAAGTGTAGCATGAGTACGAAAATAACGTGTACTCACTAAGTCGCCCGTCTAACCTCAGAAAGGTAGTGACGAGAGGTCGAATTAGACACTTGCTAGAGGTCAATTTAGTATATTCAAGTGAGACACTAAGCATGAATGTCATAGACAATTTATTAAAATCAGGAATAAATAATATCAACTCCTTCCATATTTAACACTTTAAATCTTCGTCATTTCAGTTGACAATTTAAATCATAATCCGGGATAACAAACATCAGACTTATTTTACATTTTACACATAAATTCTCCTTCCTTATAACTGGTCATTAAAACTTCCTTAGGCCGATAAATATGTATAAATCATATCAAATACGAAGTAAATATCATGCGCAAGCAATGCTGAGGGTCGACGGCCCGAACCAACATAAACATAAACTGTGCACTGCCGAGGGTCGAACGGCCCGAACCATAGATGCATCTATTTTCCCCGCTCGCGAATCAATCATGCAACGCGTTCAACATAATAATAAGGCTAACCTGCTCGCGAATCATACCTGCGACTCAAGTGCTCATATGAATATACATAAATACAGGGTCATCCTGCTCGCGAATCATACATGCGACTCAGGCACCCAAAGTTACACATATTCACACCAATAAACCACATTTTTATCAGGAAAATTAGTTGTTCAATGAAGTGATAAAATTCTCCTTTTAATAAACATGAGTATAGTATTTAAAATTTTTCTAGAGATTTACTTGACAATTTCGACAGGGTTCCAAACTCGATAGGTTTGTCCGAAACACAATTATCCAAGGAAGAATCAATTCTCCTTCTAAGTGATTAAGAAAAGTAAACTCTATCCTTCTCAGAGATTTAGATACTAATTGAAAGCATCACATGATATTTTATTGACAAGGTCACCAGTACAACGAGTAAAGCATGCTAGTGGATCCTAGACTACCCGGACATGGCATAATAGTAGTTACGCACGGACTCCCTTCACTTCGCACAACGCCCCAAAACTATCCAAATAACGACAAACCAATGAAAATATACTCTAATATCTGCAACAATTCAAATTATATAATTTTCCAACTCCGCTCGGTGAATTGACCAAAATGCTCTCGGGCCCACGTGCTCGGATTTCAAAATTTCTCGAAGATATACTCTACCCATAGCCTTACTATCTCAAATATAGAATTTACTCTAAATTCCATGTTCAAATTCGTGGTAGAAATCCAAAATAAAATTTCTAGGTTTTTCCTCCAAAAAACCCCAATTTTTATACAATTTTCATGTTTTAATCCATGCATATACCTTGTATTTAACTTTAGATGAGAAGGAATCACTTGCCTATTGATGCTTGATGAAAATCACCCTTTGAAATCCTCCAAAATCTCCCCAACCATGAGAAAGAATGAGGAAGTGGCCAAAATCCCGTTTTAAAATAGTTCACTGCCCAGACCAACCCTCTATGCGATCGCACTCCTATAGCCGCGATCACATAGGCAAATTCCCAGAAGCCTCTAAACATACACTGTGCGATCGCACATTTAACCTAGCGATCGCACAATCCATAAGCCTGAAGCCTCATTTTTCCCCTCTGTGCGATCGCATACACTTACTTGCGATCGCATAGACCAAACTCCAGCAGCCTCCCAAATTGCACTGTGCAATCGCATACACTTACCTGCGATCGCATAAGCCAAACCCAAATTGCATTGTGCGATCGCAGACCCTCTCATGCGATCGCATTGTGTAAATATCTGCTGCTCTCGCACTAGAAAAACCAGCAATCCTCACAAGGCACGAATCGACCCGTTGAGCATTCGAAACACGCCCGGGGCCCCCGGGACCTCAAACGAACCTACCAATCAGTTCTAATACCTCATTTGAACTTAGTCGAGCCTCGAAATCACATCAAACAACGCCGAATCACGCATCGCACTAAAATTCAAACTTTATGAACTTAGAAATTTCTAACTTCTACATCTGATGCCGAAACCTATCAAATCACGTCCGATTGACCTCAAATTTTGCACACAAGTCATATTCGACATTACGGACGTGCTCTAATTTCCGGAATTACATTCCGACCACGATATGAAAATTTCCACTTCTGGTCGGATTCCTCAAAAACCTTCAAATTTTTATCTTTAGCCAAATGACTTCAAAATGACCTACGGACATCGAATTCACTTCCGATCGCGCTCCCAACTCCAAAATTACCATACAGAACTATTCCCATGCTCAAAATCCCAAACGGACATCAATATCACTGAAATGCGCTTCAAGCCAAGCTTAGAAAATTTCTTCTAAAATGCTGACTTCCACAATATGCGCTGAAATGCTCCCGGGTTATCCAAAGCCTGATCCGGACATACGTCCAAGTCCGAAATCATCATACGAACCTGCAGGAACCTTCAAATCCTGATTCGGAGGTCGTTCACTCAAAATTCCAATCTTAGTCAATTTCTCCAACTTAAGGCTTCTGAAATGAGAATTTTCTTTCCAAATCAACTCTAAACTTTCCGAAATTCAATTCCGACCACACCAACAAGTCATAATACCTGAAATGAAGCTGCTCACGACTTCAAACCGCTGAACGACACGCTAGAGCTCAAAACAACTGGTCAGGTTGTTACACCTTAACCCATATGTTTTTCATCAGTCTCATCGTGTTGAATTTGTCCTCTTCTAATTAATGTCCTCTTCTTAGTTTGTTTTTGGGTATTTTTTAGTTGAACTGGTAGAGCAAATTTTTGAGAAGTAATAATTAAAATGATCAAACTCAATATTCCTTTAACGTGCGAATACACAATCACTTTTACTGTGTGGATACATGATGAGGGACATTTTACCAAGGCACGATAAGTTCTCTAAATTTTTTTTTTATTATTTTGAACTTTCAAATTTAAAATTTAATTGATATAACGTATAAGTGATATGAATTTCAAAAAGATTGTCCTAAATTTTTGTCCAATTGTTGTCCACATTTTCAATAAATAAATTATAATGTTTATTAACATTAATAATATTTATTAGCATTATGGAATTTCATGGAGATATTATTCATTGATAAGCTCCCATTGAGTTAATTAGATTATGTGACAACTGATATTATTTCAGTTTAATAATTGAAGAAAAAAATATTAAACACTTTCCATACAATTGTACACCATGTTGGTATAGCTGTATACTATACTGGTATCATATGTTAGTTAAAATATTTTTGGTTGTATTAGCTACATTTTATTGGTACACTATTTGATTTTTCTTTAGTAATAGTAGAATAATACAGTATCTTGAATTTTTTTAATTTTCCTTTATGCATGTATATTATGTAATCATTTTAATTTTTTCTTTATGTGTTTGTTTTATATAATAGTATTATAGTACAATATCATGAAATGCATTCTTATATTAATATGTGGTACATTATTTTTTATTTTTCTCTTTATGCATGTGTATCATGTACTAGTAGTATAGTCATATATAGTTGCCTGGAATCAATTAGTAGAACTGTATACATATTGGTATAATTATATGTCATATTGGTATCATATGATAGTTGGAATATTTTTTGGTTGTTTTAGCTGCATTTTTAAGTGAATTATATTCTGAAATGATTCATATGATCATGTTTTGTTGTGTTGGATTTTCTTGTATCTATGGACATAGATTTTGTGTATTATGTAATAGTTTTTATAGTTATATGTAGTTGTTAGAACGACCACATACAACTATATACCCTATTAGTATAGTTATATACTATATAATTGGTAATCATATGCTAGTTGAATCATTTTTTGGTTGTATTAGCTGCATTTAATCGATACACTATTTGGTTTTCATTTAATAATAGTAATATAGTACAATATCTTGAAATACTTTATTATATAAATATGCGGTACACTACTTTTTTATTTTTCTCTTTATACATGTGTGTTATGTAATAGTAGTATAGTCATACAGTTGCCGGAAATTAACCAGTAAAGTTGTATACCATGTTGGTATAGTTATATGCCATATTGGTATCATGTGATAGTTTGAACATAGTTTTGGTTGTTTTAGCTGCATTTTAAGTGAATTCTATTATGAAATTATTTATATGAACATGATTTGCAGTGCTGGAATTCTTGTGTGCTGGTGGACATAAATTATGTGTATTATGTAATAGTTTTTATAGTTATAGGTAATTATTGGAACGACCTCATACAACTATATACCCCTGTTAATATACAGAATGAGCAAGTTATTTTGCGAATATTTAGCTTGCAATAGGAGCATGTAATTTTCTCATACTTTTATTGCGTCATTTAATGTTTTGGTACAGTAGTATAGTCGCAGATGGTTGTAGCAATATTCTAGAGAAACCATATGCTCTGTTGGTATACATATATGTATATATATATATGTATATATCATATTGGTATCACATGGTACTAGAAGTCTTTTTTGCTACTTATACTTTTATTGTATTTTTAATATTTTATTATCATTTTTATTCTAACTAGTATATATGGAGATTTGGTTGTTATAGATTATATTTTCTTGCTTTATAACTGGTCGTATTACTGCTAATGGTAGAGTGTGTACTGACATTTGTAGGGAAGGAGATCAAATATATATATATATATATATATCATATTGGTATCACATGGTACTAGAAGTCTTTTTTGCTACTTATACTTTTATTGTATTTTTAATATTTTATTATCATTTTTATTCTAACTAGTATATATGGAGATTTGGTTGTTATAGATTATATTTTCTTGCTTTATAACTGGTCGTATTACTGCTAATGATAGAGTGTGTACTGATATTTGTAGGGAAGGAGATCAAATTTTGCATAGCAATCACGTGTTGATTCTTAGAATCTGATTATGTAATTTATGATGCTCAACAATAGTCAGTGTGATATTCAGTGAATTAGATCAAGTGACAACTGGTATTATTTCAGTTTAATAATTAAATTTAAAAAATGAGAAAGTAAAAAAAATAAAGGTATATTATACTAGTTATATTTAAAAAAAGGTGAACAAATATTTACTATATCAGTTATATTTTCTTATTGTATAAAAATAAATAATAAAAAATAGTGAAAACAATAAATGAAATTGGATTATGAAGAGACAGAGAATATAAAAAAAGAAGTTAAATGAAATTAGAAAAGGAAAAAAGAAAAAAAATAAGAAGAAAACGAGAAAAAAAGGAGAAAAGAAAGAAACAAAGGAAAAAGAAACAAAGAAATAAAAAAGAATTACAGAAAAAAGAGAAATTTCCCCACAAAAATTACTACGGGTTGGAGATGTTATTAGTTTGATGGGTAGGAAAATAAATGGGCAGACAAAGGTAAATAGTTTTGTTTCTGTGGGTAACAGTGTCATTCTCCCATCAAAAAAATCAATACATGCTCAAAAGTGTCCTATTTCTGGGGTATTTGCATCTATACCCGCTTTTTGTGTCACGTTTTAACTTGTGCCCGCTTTGCAAAAAAATTGCAAGTGTACCCGCTTTTTCGCATAACTTCAGCATACTGAGCTGAAGTAGCAAAGGCAATCACGCAAAACTTCAGCATTCTAGTAGACGGGCCTGAGGTAGCAAGTGTGCTGAAGTTTTTGTTTGTAATTGATGAACTTAAGCATAGTAGCTGAAGTTTTGTTCTCTATTTGATGAAATTTTTGCTTGTAATTGCTGAAGTTTTTATTTTTGTAACTGACGAACTTCAGCTCTATAGCTAAAGTTTTTGTTTTTGTAACTGGCGAAGTTTTTGTTTTTGTAACTGGCGAAATTCAGCTCTAGAGCTGAAGTTTTTGTCTACTAACTTACGTAATTATTTATAATTTATTTTTAAATAATCTGATAAACATATTTATGGCAATCATCCCATGAACTGAAGTTTCATAACAACACCAACAGCAGCAGAAGAAAGAAGAAGAAGAAGAAGAAGAAGAAGAAGAAAACGAAGGAGGAGCAGGAGGAGAAAGGGGGCTGAAATTATTTTAAAAGTGGGTACAAGTTAAAAGTTTTTAAAAAAATAGATATATATTAAATGGGGGCGACCAAATAGGGCGCCCCGTGCAATTTTTACCCTATTTCTGTACCTTAAAGTGGATTCTGAACTATTTTGGGTTGCAACAATGTGTAGACAAGCCCAGCTTCTTTACTGGGGAACTAGTTGGATTGGCCCATCTGACTTTACTGAGCAAGTCCAATGTTTAACATTTTAGTCAATGGGCATTGTCACTCGAGATTTTGCTTCGCTGTGCACGTCAAAACCTTCAAAAACTCCGTTAGCTTTGCCGGGAAAATCATCCCCGACGATATCTCCGGCAAATTTCCGGATGTGTGCTACTTTGCGCCGTATGCGCATCAATTACAAGGTGGGTCATTTTCCCCTGTTTCCAACATCCTTATACACTTCACAACTGCTAGTTTTACACTTCCTCACTCCAACACACAAAGTCCTAAACCCTAAAATTACCAGATTTTCTACTGAAAGCTCATATTGCAGTTCAAATTCATTAGATTCTGAAAAAGGATTTGATTATCTGGAACAGTTTTCCCCTTTTAAGAATTTAGTAAACTCTTCTACTTACAATGTCATTACCTCAAATGAGAGGCGTAACATTGTTGTGGGGTTATCAAGAATGATAAAAAATGAAAAAAGTTACATTTTGGAAGCATTTTCAAGAGATTTTTGCCCATCTTTTTTGGTTAAAATTATGAAGTTGTTTGGTAATAGGGATGTTGCATTTGCCTTCTTTAAGTATGTTTTTCAAGATTATTCGGAGAGTACAGTGAAGTCATGTTGTATTAGTGCGCATTTATTGGCTGCTGGACAGTTGAGGCTATTGGCACAGGATATGATATCTTGGATCATTAGGAGGATTGGAAAATGTAGGAGTGATGAGATTGTGGAGTTCATGTGGAGGGAGCATTATAAGTATGAGTGTGAGTTTTCGGTTCTTGATTCATTAATGCGGGCTTTTTTAACCGCAGAAATGATTTCGGCTGCATTAGAGATTTTGAGTAAGATGAGAGACAGTGGGTTGTGGCCGAGTTCATCAGCTGTCGGCATCCTATTTAAGTTGTTGCTTAGGATTGGTGATTATGGTAGTGTCTGGAAGTTATTTCAGGATATGTTGCATAAAGGGCCTCGTCCTACTAACAATCTCTTTAATGTAATGATTCTTGGATATTGTAGAAAAGGTAGTCTTCGAACGGGAGAGAGTCTATGTCATCTCATGAGGAAGTTTGGATGTGAGCCAGATGTTTTTACGTATAATATTTTGATCAATGCATACTGTATTAGAGGATGGACTTCAGATGCATTGCACTGGGTGCATATGATGATTGATCATGGATGTAATCCAAGTATCTCTACCTTTAGTACGGTAATTAATGCCCTATGCAAAGAAGGAAACATGATGGAAGCCAGAAAAATGTTTGATGGAATGCAAGAGGTGGGTGTCTTTCCTAGCATCATCACATATAATGCTTTGATGGATGGCTACGTTAAAGCACGGGAAATGTATCAAGCAAATATACTATATGAAGAAATGAAAAAAAAGGGTGTAGTTCCAGATGCTATAACTCTTAACATTTTGGTGGCAGGTCACTATAAGTATGGTAGGGAAGAGGATGGCGACCGATTATTATGGGAGCTAACAGTGACGGGACCTTTTCCAGATTGTTTATTCTCTGATGTATCAATTGCAGGATTGTGTTGGGCAGGAAGGTTGAAAGAGGCTGTAACATTGTTGGATAATATGCTTGAGAAGGGGATACCTGTTAGTGTAATAGCTTTTAATTCCATTATTGCTGCTTACAGCAAAGAAGGGTTAGAAGAAAAAGCATTTGAAGTCTATAATGTTATGGTTCAGTTTGGTCAGACTCCTTCAGCTTCCACGTGTGCTTCCCTTCTCATGGGTTTGGCAACGATAGGGAGGCTGCAAGAAGCGAGAAATTTAATGGCTAAGATGATTGCAATGTCCTTCCCTGTTAACAGAACTGCTTTCACTGTGCTTCTGGATGGGTATTTTAAGAAAGGGGATGTAATAGGAGCTAGAATATTGTGGGAAGAAATGGAAATGATGGGAATCGCTCCTGATTCTGTTGCTTTTTCTGCATTGATAGATGGGCTTGCTAAAGCAGGATCTGTTGAAGATGCGTATGATGCCTTTTTCCAGATGACTAGGAAAGGGCTTGTGCCAAATAATTTTGTTTATAATTCACTAATTACTGGTTTTTGTAATAGCGGAAAACTGAATGAAGCTCAGAAACTAGAGAGGGACATGAGGGATAGGGGTCTTCTCCCGGATGTCTTTACAATTAATACCATCATCAATGGTTTCTGCAAACAGGGAAGAATGAGATTAGCTGTTGACAGTTTTGTGGAAATGCAACGAAGTGGTATACAACCTGATATTGTTACATATAACACCTTGATCAACGGATTCTGCAAAGCATTCGACATGGTCAATGCGGATAACTTTATGACAAGAATGTATGCCAGTGGATGGGAACCTGATATCACAACCTACAATATAAAGCTTCATGGTTTCTGTAGTAGTAGGAGGATAAATCGAGCAGTTATGATGTTGGATGAGCTTGTATCTGCTGGAGTGGTGCCAAATACCGTTACATACAACACTATGATGAATAGTGCTTGCAATGACATATTGGACCGTGCAATGATTTTGGCAGCAAAGTTGCTTAAGATGGCATTCATCCCAAACACCGTTACAGCTAACTTACTACTTTCTCACCTATGGAAGCAGGGACTACCTCAGCGGGCGTTGATGTGGGGGCAGAAGTTGAGCGAAATTGGTTTTGAGTTTGATGAAATAACATATAAAATTTTGGACAATGCTTCTCACTATATACAAGAAAACACAGAATGTTGTACAGAAACAACAGGAAAGAGTCTCTTTCTAGACTTCCTCATGTACATTACCTATGACTACATACGTAGAAGTAAGGCTTATAGTGATAAAAATGACAGATGTTACGAACTAGTTGAGGATGGTCCTTGTGGGTCCTTCAAGTTAGTCAACAAGGCAACTGTATAGCCAATTTGATGAAAGAGCAAGAAGCTAAATGATTACCAGCATAGAAATTTTTCTCGATGAATTTACGAAAGGTGAAGGGGAACTTTTTCAGCAACAGTAAAGTTGTCTCCGTGTGACCTATAGGTCACGGGTTCGAGCCGTGGAATCATCCACTGATGCTTGCAGAGTAGGCTGCTTACATCACAACTCCCTTGGGGTGTGCCCCTTCCCCTGACCCTGCGTAAATGCGGGATGTTTTGTGCACCAGGCTGCCCTTTTTCTAATTTACGAAAGGTAAACAAGCTTGGAAAGGACAACAGAACCACCTACTGAAAGAACCAATGTGGCTTCAGTAAGTTTATCAAATGCTAAAGAAGCTTCATCATATAGAACTGATGATGCTTCCCAACACTGGAATTGGAAACCGCATCATGAAGCTGCAGTTTCTATGGTAATTTGCAAGATTTGTGAATGATGGTATGTACTTCTTACTTGGTATAGTTCACTTTTTTAAGTATTAGTATTATTTTCATATGTACTTTCTTAAGACTTTTGTTCTGTCTTTGGTTTTGACTCAACTTTGGAGACCTTTCTTGAATTTGATCTTCTTTGTTGTTGAAGAACGTCTTTTTCCTGTTGAAATCATCAAATTGTTCTGGACTTAATAAGCTTGTATGTGGTTTCTGGTGTTGAATGAAAATAAATTGATGCTGGAATGTGGATAGGTTTTATGAGATGGCTTGTAAGATTTATGAGATGAGATCTGTTTTCTTAATTCTCAAAGAAAGAGGGTTTAGAATCAACTACTTTGACTTTGTGTTTCATCGTTAATCTAGAAAAATTCTTCCAAAAATCGACATCTAACCTTCTGGCTTCCATGATATCTGCCTCCTACTTTTTGCCAGCATTGCCTTCTGAACTGCAATGAGCCCTCAATACTGTGCCTCTCCTGAAGTCTACTTTCCCTTCTTCACTTCCTGAAGTCTTGCTTTTCATTCAGAAATTTTACTCTCACCAAAAAAGCTAAGTTACCAGCGACAGCATTCTTGCTTGTCTATACCCAATTTTCAATTGATTTAGAACATCCTTAGTTTCCAGACTGCTGTTCTCAGTGCAACATATTCGTCATTAGCTCAATGATGATTCTGAAGCTATTTAAAGTTTATCAGGGTTTTACATTTTTAAGTTTGTTCACTCTCAGTTTTGCTGTCACATTGTCATGTGAATACTGAATAATGAGGATACAGAAAGTCTGATACGAGTGTGGATTCTTGCTTATAATTTATCCATTTGGTTGTCCCTTCTCAAAAAATTTATCCATTTTGTTTTACTTACCTATTCAGAAAACAATTATCCACTTGGTCCTCCAAAATCTGATTCACTGTTTATCCTAAAAGAAAAAGGATGTTAAACCTGTTTTACTGGTTTTTCTTTCAGTTTGGGGCATCAAATGGTGCTAGAGGTCAGCTTGAAAAAGATGTTACGACTCCTCTATCACCCCTGTATACCTGTGGGAGAAGAGACTTAGATGCTGCTCTATGTCCGGTATTTGCATGATGTTTTCTAGAGTTGATAATGAATGTAATGGTGATGATATGAGTTGAGCTTAATGAAAGGAATGAGGATTCATATCGCCGATCCCATCTTGCTTGGGGCTGAGGCGTAGTTGTCGTCGTTGTACAATGAAGGTAATGGAAAGAAATTGTTCTTATAGCTGGCAAGGGATGTGCTTAAAGATTTGATCCTGAAAAGAACTGCTATGGTGAATGCTGAAAGATCAAGTGCTTAGTTATAGGGCAACGCAGTGACAGCCATAAATTCCCAAGGATTATCAATTTGTTATTTACAAGGTTTTTTTCCCCAGCTGCTGTCGTTTTACCATTTGAAGTTTCGCCAGATCTGGTCCGGATGGAGCGAAATGTATATTGAGGATTCATATGCCGACCCCAACTAGCTAGGCATTTATTGTTGCTGTTATTGTTTTTTTTGCAAATACTGCCAACGATGATGGATCTGGTAAGTTTATTTTGCGAACATATCTTCTTCTAGTATTACTCTGTGTGCAACTTTCACTTGAAGGTCTATCTCTTTTGCAAACGAATACAGGTCAAACGTTGTGTTTTCCTACTCCGAACAATGATTTACTCTTGAGACTAGAAGTTTTGACGCCATCCTTGCATTATACTAGCAACCAATTTCCTTTTCCTTTAGTAGAGAATGGCTGCTCTATGTTGATGAATTCTGCGATTGAATTTTCAGGTTTCTGGATGTACAGAGGGCTTTGTCCAAAGTAGTGGTGATCAGTGCCATACGGTCCTTTGACTCTGCACAAGGTTCTCTTGCCATATATAGTATTATCAATTATGGCTATGCTGAAAATAAGGACATGTTCTGGATTTTGGAAAGCTTATAGCCTACTAGTGGACTTTTTGTGTAATTTGATCCCCACTGTCATTTTCCTTCCTCTTTTCATAAACTTCTTCCTTTTTTCCCACTGGCATGTCATTTTCCTTTAGTTGGTCTTAAACTCGTGCTATTTGTACATCATGCACAATTCTAAATTTAAGAAAATGACCTTTTTAGATCTTTTATATGTAAAAATAAATCTCTCATGTGTAAAAAAAAATGAGGCAGGGTCATAAAACTAAATACAAGTTTGTAAAGAGCCAAAAGTTCAATTGACCCTCTTAACTTTTAAGAGATGCGGTTATTCATTCATTTATATATTTATTTTGTTTATACATGTACCAAACTTCTGTTCTTCCGATCCTCTGGCAAACAATAAAAAAGAAAGTATCTTTCTTCAGTTCGTTCAAAGGAGTCCGGAAATCTTTTTTGACTCAAACAATCGAAATGCTTGGAAAGAAAATTTTGTGACCAAAATAAATATAGTGTCCTTTTAAAGGGTGTTATACCTTAAAGTCCGTTTTGAATGTTAAGGTATAATGCCCTTTAAAAGGGCACTAGATGTGTAAAGTGTACACATGACGCAGGAAATAAAATTTAATGTACCAAGGAGGAGTAGGCTGCTGGGTGGTGCAATGGTTAAACGCTTAGTAATAATTTAGTTTTGTCCTAGAAGTCTTAATGTTCGATTTCACTAGCAACATTATTTTGTTTTCTTATTTCTTTTTTATTTTTCATTTCTTTTCATTATTTGATTTAAGTATTTAGATATCAATACTTTAATATTTATAATTACTTTTCAATGTAATTAAAATAATTTAATATTTATTAGAAAATTATGATTTTTGAATTCATTTAAAGTAAAAAAAAGAAAGAAAGAGAAGTCTTTTACTATTTCTTTAAAAAATCTACCAACATTTTTAATAGTTGTTATTTTGTTTTATACGTTAAAAAAAAATATTTTTTGTATTTTTTGATACAAAAAATATATATAGTTTAATTTACTGCTTGAATTTTTTTAATTTTTTAATATCTTTCTTTTTAAATTTATTTATTAAAATTTTAGTTATATTTACATTATATGAATTTTATTAATTGAAATTCTAATTATAAATATTATAATTTTCTTATTATTAAATATAAATTATTATAACTATTTAATCTTTAAAATTATAATCGAAGAATTATTATTATCTAAGTAATGGATTATGATTTTCATATTCTTATCGGGACAATTAATTAAATGATTGTTCATAAACTAAATGGTTATAATAAAATATAGTTTATGAAGATTTTGTATAGACAAATTAATTAAATAGTTTTTCATAAATTAACTGGTTATATTTAGTTTAGTTTAGGATAATTCTTAATAGAAAAAATTTAATCTATGAGCAATCATTTAATTAGTTTTCCTAATAAGAATATAAGAATTATATTCCATTACTTAGCTAATAATAATCCTAATGGGTTATAAGAACAACCATATTCTCATTTAAAAATTTTAAATGGAGAATACAATTACAATAACCAAGGAATAAAAGGAGAAATAAAAAACACATTTCAGGAAATATATAAAAAATATAATTAGAATTATTAATAACTAAAATTTTAATAAATAAATTTAAAAAGAAAGATATCAAAAAATAAAAAAAATTCAAGCAATAGATTAAACTATATATATTTTTTGTATCAAAAAATACAAAAAATTATTTTGTTGTATGTATAATACAAAATAACAACTATTAAAAATGTCAGTAGATTTTTTAACGAAATAATAAACAGCTTCTCTTTTTTTTTTAATTTAAATGAATTCAAAAATCATAATTTTTTAATAAATAATAAATTATTTTAATTGCATTATAAAGTAATTATAAATATTAAAGTATTTATATCTAAATACTTAAACCAAATAATGAAAAGAAATAAAAAATGAAAAAGAAATAGGAAAACAAAATAATGTTACTAGAGGGAATCAAACCTTGGACCTCAAGGACAAAACCAAACTATTATCTGCGGCATGTGTATACTTTATACATATAGCGCCCTTTTAAAGAGGTTTACCTTAATGTTCAAAACAGACGTCAAGGTATAATGCCCTTTTATTTTGGTCACTACATTTTTTTTCCACACATTTCGGTTATTTAAATAAAAAAAGATCACATTTTGGTTCCGGACTCTCGTTCAAAGCATTCAATGCTGTAAGTAGTCAACGTCTCCTATGGTTGGCAGGTCCATATTTGAAACTATATTCGTCAACGATTCCATAAAACATGGTTGAACAAGAGTTCACTATAATCAACTCGCCATTATTTCTGTCTAACTTGACTCAAGTTTTCTTCTTTTTCTTTCCTCCCCATCTTCACTCTTTTTGTTCTTCCTTTTGTGTGTTTCTCTTTTTTTTTTTTTTTTGNAAACATATTCATGAAAAATGAACCTTAAGTAATTTCTTCCAACGGCTTAAGCTTTGATGGATAACATTACTCAATAATTGTGTTGTGGAGGTAATAGGTACCCAGTAGAATAAAGCTGGTGCGGATACCACAGTTAAATAAATAAATTACATAATAGCTAACAACAGATGCACAAGAGAATTGTGGCTACAATTTTTTTTCCTGATATGTCAGAACAGTGGCAAATGCATAATCTGATGGCATGTAAAAAACTCCAGGCTACTGATTGGTGCCACTTGTCATTGCCACTAATGAGTTGAAATTGCAATGCTTCATTTACTTTTTAAAATTGGTTACTATGTTCTCTCATTCAATAAACCAGAATTCTCAACAAGTTGATATCTGATATGCAGGAGGGAAAAAAAACTGTTTTATGTAACTTTAGCCTTCTGCATGATCATAAATCTTCTTCTGCTTATTCCACCAACATGTTCACTAAGTTTAGCCAAGTGAGCCATTCGCCTTTTCGCTGATTCTGAGGCTCCCGTCTGCTTTGGTTTTTCCTCTACAACAGGTTCATCTTCGACACTCTGGAAACTCGTGTCTGTGGAGCTATTCTCACCAGAAATCTGAATGATCTGCTTCAGAGTTTCTACTACCTGACTCATCTTTGGTCGATCTTTTGCAGACTTTAACAAACAAGTGTCAGCTAACTTCGCAATCTTTCGAGCTGCATTGAGTGAATACTGATTTTCTAGCCTTGGATCCATGATCATACCAAATTTCCGGCTATCAGCAGGGTAACGTTTAACCCACTCCAGAAGTTTATGTTCTGATTTTGGTCTGTTCCTTTCAAGGGACCGTCGACCAGTTAGGATCTCATACAATACAACACCAAAACTCCACACATCACTTTTAGCTGTGAGATGTCCTGTTTCTATGTAATCAGGTGCTGCATATCCCCATGTTCCAACAACCTGGTTACAAAAGCGTGTCATTTATGGTCATTTGCCACTGAGACATCTAGGTATATTACCATAAGTAACTACTTCATTTTACACTGAAAATAAGAAAGAAAATCACTTGTGCTTTCTTTCTCAGAAATGGTGTAAAACCTACAAATCTATGCAGATCAATGTAACATACCGCTGTAGAGACGTGTGTGTGCATGCCAGTTGGGCCCTCTCTGGCAAGCCCGAAGTCTGAAAGCTTTGGCATGAAGTCATCATCCAAAAGTACATTTGATGACTTGAAATCACGATATATCACCTGTAAATTGACAGAAAATGAACATGAAATTTGGATATATGTATATATATATACACACACACACACACAAAATTGCTATAAAGCAACAGAGCGATGAATCCGTATTTCCAAGCCTTCTGGTGGCTGATAAACAGAGACTACTGTTAAAAATCCTTTTAAACTCAATACTCTATCTCATAAATGGCCATGTCATTGTCAACTCAATGCTCTATCTCAAACTCTTATTAAAATTTCACAGAAGGCTAATCAGGTAATATCTGGATGCAATCTGCATTACCTGACATTATTTCTCTCAAAGTGATTTTGATTTTTTTTATTACAGATAAACATCATAAATAGAACTCATTCATACTCATCATATGTTTCAGTTCTCCTTGTTATTGCTTGACACAAAATTACAAATAGTATCAACAGAGTTGTATATTGAGGAAAAATCTGGCTAAAAGTTTATACTCTTGTAACTTTGTAACTCAAAATTAGGAAGAAAACCACAGGAGCTATTCAAAAAAAATACCTGAACTTCCAATTCTTCATGCAAATAAGTCAGTCCCTCAGCTGCTCCGAGAACTATTTGAAGTCTTCTTTTCCAAGAAAGAACAGGAAAGGCGGTATTGAAGAGATGATCTTCTAGGCTTCTATTTGACATGAATTCATACACAAGTAGCCTCTGAATACCTCTTTCCCCATCAACGGCACAATATCCAATTAGTTTGACGAGATTTGGGTGATCTACCACTCCCAGAAACTGCACTTCTGCTACCCATTGTTTATGACCCTACATAACAATCAGAGGATCAACACAATGCTACAGCTTATAATAAGATACAACTTAAATTATTTAGCTTCTAAAACAAAGACTCCAGATTTCAGTTTGCAAGCACACAATAATTATCAAGAGAAGCCAGGTGTGATAACCTTAACGTGCTGCAAAGTAAACACCAAAAATTAGATCTTTCAACCAATGGCAAAAAAATTGGAACAAAATCAGATCATTCGAAACTGTTTGCCATAAAGAAATGATAGACATTTGGGCAGAAATTTAATGATAATTTGAACCTCTGCATATCACAGTAGATCAAATTGCCAAAGAAAGCTAAAAATGACTTGGAAATAGTATTGAAAGCACAGTGCAGGGAGAAACCAGAAAGGCAGAATGTAAAAATTACAAAGTTGTCTATGATTCCTCTCTTCCACAACCAAGAAACATATGTACAACGCGTACATTCTCCGTGAGTAGTCGCACGAGGATGTGGAAGCAGCTACTAATTTCAAGGGCATTACTCTTTTTAGTAAAAATGAAAGATTAAACATCACCTTACACCATAGAAAGAGGCCAAATTGTTACAAGGTAAGCAGCATACTCCTTCAGTAACATAGCAACAAAAAACAGAAAAGACAACTGAAATTACATTGAATACATAGACCTTTAAAGACTACAAAGAATGATGATATCATTAATGCTTCATTACCAGACAAGGCTGCTATAAACAATTTAACAGATAAGGTCATACTCAAGCCACTATAACACATATGTGGGCATTTAATAGTTTGCAACATTAGTCACCAAATTTTGGTTACCAGCCAAACTTAACACAAATTCAATGATCACATACACACACACAAAAAAAAGGTAACCTGATAACCATCTCTATCGAGCTTTTTAATGGCAACAACAGTTGATTCACCCTTTCCATCAGCAGGCTTAATAGTACCCTTATATACACATCCAAAACCTCCTTCTCCAATCTTAAGTAACCTATTAAAATTATTAGTTGCTTGTTTAAGCTCAGAGAATGTAAAAACCCTCAAATTCTGAGCTTTCCCTTCATACAAATCAGAGAAGCTACGAGGAGAAGAAGTTGAACATGAAGACTTAGTCACCCTTTCTGCACCACCACCTGATATATCAGATTTGCTCAGATCTTGAAGTACAACTGGTGCTGATTTTCTTTCCCTATTTCTATTTCTATCCTTAAAGTAAAAGAAACACTTCATTTTCCACCCTTTACAAATCGTTTACAGAACTTTCAAGATTCAATTTTTAACTCCCAGAGCTAAGGAACAGACATTGAATTCCTGCATAAAATCACAAGATCAAAAGTAAGAGATTTTTAACTACACCAAGAACAGTTTTTTAACCAAAATTCAAAGTACATAAAGTAAAAACACATGATAAATGGATATAAAACAAGGAAAAGATTATTACCCAGATGGGAAAATAGCAAGAAAATGGTAGTGCACAATCAAAAAAACACTAGTAGTAAATAACACATGTAAAAGCAGAAAAGAGAAGGAAAAAAATGTTTCTTGATATATGGTACTATGTGATTCAAACTAATTAGAAATATCGTAGCAAAGGAGTTTTACTTTTTTGGTTATGTATTTCTCAAAGTTGGACCCATGATTTTGTTCAACCGCTTGGACTCTTTTTATCACAAGAAAAGCACTACTCCTATCAGCTATCCAAGTTGGTGGAAGAAGAGAAGAAATTAAGCTTCTACCATATATTATAGAGGGTCCAAACTCGTTTTTGAATTTTGTTCGGAGTCGGAGTATATTCAAAATCTTGGTTCTTCAACTCCTTATGGATTTGGTAACCACTCTTTCTTAGACCAAAGACTCCCTCTTTTTCTTTGGACGCTTCCTCTCCTCTCTCTACACAAGAGGGGGGTTGGGGGAAGTTGATTATCTTTTGTCAGATTTTGACAACTATGTTTCTATTTATATATATAGAGTTCTGTCTTTTTCGTTTCTCTTCTTTAAATAATCTTTCTTTTTTTATAATCAGAGACATAAGGGTGCTAGTAATAGGGGTTACCTAGTACATATGGTCAATCTTATCTTTTGTTGCTGTTCAGAAGACTAGGACCTTTTTGAACTTTTTGTTACAAATGGGGTGTAAAAGTTAGGTGTGTTGGTATTTCCTCACTCAATTGTTTTCTTTATATTTGAGGTATCGGACCAACTTGTGTTTATCTTATCTAATTATATAGGGTATTTGTTACCTTCCATAAGTACTGATCAAATAAATCTTTACGCCATGGCATCTAATAATAATTTAAATTCTACTTTATTGACCATTAAACTAATTTTGGACGCTTAATAATTTGATCAGAAATGTTGGTTTCATATGGTGTAATCAAACTTAGATTTCGAGAATACAATATAATTTTTTTGGATAATGGTTAAATGGAAAACATTTCTTTTGTATTGTATTTTAGGCTTACTATGAAATCTATTGTAGATTAAGCAAATCAAATAAGAGAATACAATAGAAGTGAACGCTCAATCAAATGATAAGCAACCTTTCTTATTATGGCTTTTCTGTGACAGCATTTCAATGAAGAAAAATATATTCAAATGTAAACCAAATAAAGTTTCCTTTTTGCCATTCGTTCTTTTGAGATTTAGTTGGCGTTTGGACATGAGAAATGTAAAATTCCGGAAAAACGTGGATTTTCTTTTAAAGAAAAAACGGTATTTGAAAATTAGAGTTGTGTTTGGACATGATTATAATTTTGGGCTTTGTTTTGAATTTTTGCGAGTGATCTGAAGTGAAAATTTTAAAATAGCTTTTTAGAGTTTTTCAAGTTTTCGAAAAAATTTGTAGTTCATCTTTAAGTGAAAATTGAAAACTTCATGGCCACACACCAATTTTGAAAAAAATAAAAAAAAATTATGGCCAAACGGACCCTTACACATAAAAAGCTACTTACATCGAACCAAACCGACCAAAAAAATCGATACTTTGGTTTTGGGTTTGAATTTTAAAAATCAATCAAATTTGGTTTGGTTTTGGTTTTGATAAAAAAATAACTGAAAAAAATCGAAAAAAATCGAACCAAACCGACTATACAAGTAGCTATTTAAACTTATTATTACACACACACACACACACACACATATATATATATATATATATATATATAAATCTTCTACAATTTTATGGTACATATTAGTCGTTTATATTTTTAGTCTAGTTTTTTGCTATTATAATAATCTAATTCTTTGCCTTTATATTCTAATTTGGTTAGTAGTTTTCTTTTGCTAAGAACAAGAATTTATTTCATATTAAAAATAATTAATTTTTAATTTAGTACTTAAAATTATTCAAAACTATTTGATTCAATTATCATCAATTTATCTTGGTAAATGATAGATTTCTCAAAGTACAATTGGTTTGATAGTGTTACGTTGAAAATATAGTCTTCAGAATATGTGTTTGGTAGTGTATGTCTTATATTTAAGAAAAAATCGATAAATAACCGAAAAAACCAAAAAATCGACCAAAATCGATAAAAATCGAATCGATAAAAAAACTGACTTAATTGGCTTGATTTGGTTCCAATATTTGAAGAATCGACTTACTTGGTTTGGTTCTTTTTAGGAAAAATCAAACAATGAACATCCCTACAACTTAATGTCATTTTGTCCCCCCTGTTTAACCAAAGAATTAGATTCTTTGACTAAAGCTATTTCTAGGATGAACAAGGGTTACTGATAAACAAGGAGATAGAGAAAAATGAATAATAGATAATATTGCAGAAATATGGAAAAGCAAAGTAGATTGTATTCGAGAATCAGATGCCTTTACAAGTTGTATTCCCGTCCCTTATATAGGAGATTCCTTGATATAACGTACAACTCTTGCTATGATTGCCCATTAATGACTAATTATGATATTAATGAGGCATTACAAAGGATAACGGTAATTGGGGTACGATTACATAATGTACGAGTAATCAATTGTGGGTCCTTAAATCTGCCCGTAGCTTTGTCCAGATTCATTCTGACTGTGTCTCTTCCCTGTCTTGATCAGGTTGAGTTTCCCGTGGCTGATGAGCTCTTGGGTTTATTGAATCGTGCCTCTTTGTTCCGTACCTCTTCAAGGAATCACATCCAGTTGTCGCGTTCTCTTGTGTCCACATAACTGGCTGAGTTGTCAAGAGTTGGCTTACGTGTGAAACTCTCTTTTTTACCAATACAGATAGTCCCCTCACTTATCATATATTTATCGATTAATATTTGGTAAGTGGATACTCGTTTATAGGGGGAATATTTTGCCGCTTTACCTCGAAACATTGTATCCCTCTCTGAATCATAGGCGTCGTTTGTCACTTCTATTTAATGCTCATACCACGTGTCCTTCTCGGATTGGTTCTGCATTTACTCGACACCTTTTAGGGCTTTTTGCGGCTGTGTCAGTCCCGAAGTGACACCTTCAATTATGATTTTTCATCATTATTTTTCTTTTTTTCCATGTTTGATGGTTGTCCTCAAGTATAAATACCTTTCTTCTTTTCTTTGCTTCCACGATACACTTTCTAACTTTGTCTTTTGTAAAGAACTTTTTTCTTACCTTTGTAAACATGTCTTCTTCAAATCAACATCAGAGAGTAATAGATATTGAAAATTTAACGCCATCTTCTGCTCAAACTAGGAGTCGGAGGGGTGGTAGACTTAGGAGTCTAGGATCCACTCCTTCGAGAGGCTCATCTTCTTCTCAGATAGTTTCCCCTCCTTCCGCTAGGTCTATAGTTTCCCGATCTTTGTCTAGAGGTAGAGGTGAACGCCTTCGTGAACCTGGAGTTGATGAAATTGTTCCTGCAGATTTTGTCTTTGCTAGTGATAATCAAGTTCTCGTAGACCAATCTTCTTCCCTTGAGAGTGTCGAA
>ML389201.1:727-58747 GCA_005239525.1 Nicotiana knightiana
AAATAAGTGAGGTGTGCCATGCCAAACAAAATTTATAATTCATGGCCCTCGCAAGATTAGATTAAGAACTAACACTTATAGAAAAGGTTTGAGGTGTGCCATAAATAAATTAAATCATCCATGGCCCTCATCAATGTTGCTTTTTAAAAATTGAATAATCGTGGTTTGATTTAGGCTCGATTTAGACTAGTATTGTGATTATGTATACGTTCGCGTAACATAATTGCGAATTTAATTCTAAAAGTAACTCAAAGTATGTGTTCACGCAACTTCAATCAAACTTTTTTTTTTTAAAAAAAAANGATTTTTGACGTACCATAGGAAAAGAGTATACGTACGCGCAACTCAATTCTTTAATTATGAACAATCAAGTAATTAAAAGTAGTTTAAAGGTAAATGCACAGAGGCCCTAAAGATGAGTAGTTAAACAATTTAAGCCAAGTAATAATCACTAAGCGACCGTGCTAGAACCACGGAACCCGGGATTGCCTAACACCTTCTCCCGGGTTAACAGAATTCCTTATCTAGAATTTCTGGTTCGCAGACTTTAAAAAAAAAAATTTTCCTCGATTTGGGTTTAAGATAAACCGGTGACTTGGGACACCAAATAAACTATTCCAAGTGGCGACTCTAATAAATAAAATAATCCCATTTCGAATAATGTCACTTTAATTGGAAAAACTCCCATACCCCTTTGGGTGTATAAAAAGGAGGTGTGACAGTTGCAATAAGTAAAATATTAATAAAAATATACAAATATATGTATCGAATATGAAAGAGACAAAATAATTGGAATACTCTAAAACATTAGAAAAACTTTAGAGGTACTTTAAATATTAACTCATGTGTTCATACACGAACCTTGGATTGATACGATTAAATAATAAAAGGATCATGTGCGCATTCCGCGTCTCGATGCCTTTAGATTTAAAAGTAGTTATGTTATAACCATGTGTATATTCCGTACCTTGGTTTAATATTTAATTTCAAAGAAGTACCTTGTGTGCGTTCCGCATCTTGGTAAANGCGATTCGGTAACCAGCTATTTGAGTTAATTTTCTTAAAAAATTGAGTGGGAAGTTCAGAGTTAGCCAGTAATAAAATATGTATTTACTTTTAAGCTGCTGCTTAAAATATTTTTAGTCTTTAGTCACTGCTTTAATAAACTTTTATCCGCCCGGACGAAAATACCCTTCTGCTCATAAAGTTCAGGACCAAGTGTCCTTAACTTATGAGCTTGTTACTATAAGTTCAAGACTAGCTGTCCTTAATTTATGAGCTTGTAAGTGTAAGTTTAGGACTACATGTCCTTAGCTTTTGAACTTGTAACTCCAAGTTCATGACTACATGTCCTTAACTTTTGAATTTGGAACTCGAAGTTCAGGACTACCTGTCCTTAATTTCTGTGCTTGTAACTCTAAGTTAAGGACCAAGTGTCTTTAATTTTTGAACTTCCAACTCTAAGTTCAGAACCACGTGTTCTTATTTTATGAGCTTGTTACTGTAAGTTCAAGTTAGTTGTCCTTAATTTATGAGCTTGTAAGTCTAAGTTAAAGACTATCTGTCCTTAGTTTTTGAGCTTGCAACTCTAAGTTTAGGACTACATATACTTAACTTTTGAACTTGTAACTCTAAGTTCAAGACTACATGCCCGTAACTTTTGAACTTAGAACTCGAAGTTCAGGACTACCTGCCCTTAATTTCTGTGCTTGTAACTCTAAGTTAAGGACCAAGTGTCCTCAATTTTTGAACTTCCAACTCTAAGTTCAGAACCAAGTGTCCTTAACTTCTGAGCTTGTTACTGTAAGTTCGGACTAGCTGTCCTTAATTTATAAGCTTGTAAGTCTAAGTTAAGGACTATTTGTCCTTAGTTTTTGAGCTTGCAGCTCTAAGTTTATGATTGCATGTCCTTAACTTTTGAACTTGTAACTCTAAATTCAGGAGTACATGTCTTTATTTTTTGAATTTGGAACTCTAAGTTTAGGAGTACCTGTAAATTCAATATAAATATTTAATACTTTCCTCTCAGATATGGTTTCAAGTTGTCACTATTGATTTTTCAATTGTATAAGTTTTCTGCATTCTTTTCTTTGTTTAACGGTCTCATGCTTCTTCCATGCCTCACTTCTTAGTTTTCATCTGAATTTTTTCTTATTGGTTACTGTTATGGCCATCTATGGGTTCATGTGAGGGCTCTCGCTATTTAGGGTTTGGGAAAGAAAATAGATAGAAGAAAGGGTAATACCGTTTTTTCATATTAATTTTAATAGACTAGTGATTATTTTTGCTCAGCATTAAAAAAATTGAATAAAAAGTAAATATTACTTTAAAAAATAGCCACCCGTGCAATTTTTACAAAAATTGAACGTCGTTACGCGTATTATTCGGTCGGCCGAATTCCATGTGGCAAAGGCCGAAATGTTGTTTCCCATATTTCCAACTCACAGGAAACTCTTCTGTAAAAATAAAATAAAAATAAACATGAGTTAAAATTGGCAAAAAAATAAAGTTAGAAATTGTACGTGTCCATAAATTTCACTTTGTAAAATGTTGAAATTCTGAATAAAACCCACTATTTTACTAGTAATACCTTGTCCAATAAATACTAAAACAACAAATTTATAAATTTCATTTTGATTTCCTTTCCTTAGATTCTCTCCTAATAAAGTGATTACGGCTGCAGCAACAATCCCAATTCCCAACCTAACATAAAATCAATGCAAAGTATTTAGATTCTGTCCTTATTCCAGTCGGCGAAGTTTCCTATTAATTATTATTTCTCCTTTTCCTATATTACTTTCTTGTCACCTCCTCTTTCACATTCTGCCACTTCAACAAAAATCCCTTTCATATGCTCCCTTAATTCTATCAAAAGTTCTCTGCTTTTTCACTTTCTGAAATATGGGTCTCTGGGATTCTTTACTCAACTGGCTTCGTAGGTAATAAAGTTTCCTCCTTTTTGCTTTTTTATTTAAAGAAACCCCTTTTTATTTATTTCTTGTTTTGTTGAAATTATATATGGAGAATTGGATTGAATTGAATTTGATTTTATGGGTTTGTCTTTCTTGCTAAAGGTATTCTTTTCTCGTAGCTCAATTTATTCGATAACTGTGGTTTTCGGTCCAGCTCGCCTAACTTGGACAGTGAGGGAGGACGAGAGAGGAAATGAATTTTTGTTTTTTTTATGTGTTTTAATTTATGTTCTTGCTTGTAACAATAGCTTTAGTACATTATTTTGTGTCAGTCGTGTATTTTCGTATTCCTGGATTTCCGTTATTATTTACAACATTACTTGTTGTTGCTTTCGTTTTGTTTTTATGATTGCATTACTTAGTCTTGTATTTTCATTTTGGTTTTCTGATTGGTTTGCTTGTTGTTGCCCCTTCCTTTTATCTTTCTTGAGCCGATGGTCTAAGCCCCACTCGTGGGATTACACTGAATTTTTTTTTGTTGTTATCTTTTTTAATTTCTATGAGAATAGAAATTGAGAAGTGAAAAGTTGGAATTTGGATTAGAAGAATTAAGTTGTAAGTGCAGGATTTGCTCTTTGGGTCCTGTTGCCCTCTTTTATGGTTGATAGTTTTTGTTCATCTTGCATTAGCTTGAAATGTTTAAGAATTTAAAAAGAAAATTACTTTGGTTGGATTGTAAAAGCTATGATGCTGATAATCAAATAATATTCATTCCATATATTATCTGGAAAATTGACTTTGTGGTTTGATTTTCTTACATTTTACTCATTGGGACAATTTGCTTTTGGTGAAGGAGGGGCTTATGGAACTAAGTTAATGGATGCGTCATTTTAGAGTAATTAATAGTGTTAGTAGTTAAACCAGTAGCGCTTGTGAGTTCGATTATTCTGTTGCTGTTATCAAATTGTGATGTTCAAAACTCATTGTTTTTCTTAATGTGGTTGATAAAGGAATAATAGCTTGTATTTTGTCATTTGTGCGTACCAGTCAGAGTAAAGAATCACGGGAGCTACATCATGTAATATGAAATATCATGGTCTAGGAAGAAGTCCCAGTATAATGATAGGTGAAGAGGTCTGCCAAGTTCTATAGCAAAGACTAATGGAAAACGGAGACTGAACATGTGTCCAAGTGAATAATTTAATTAGTGAATAATATTCATGTCAAAAACGGGAAGATATAGATAAAATTCTGTTCTTGGACTAGTTCTTTTTTCCTACAGTGATATGGAGAATCTCGGACGCATTTGGTTAGAGCTTTGCTGCAGAAGATTCTCCAGTCTTGTAGATAAGTCATCAATAATAATTTAAGGGAAGAACATTTGACATGTCTCCTGACTTGGTTTGCTTTTCACTGATGCTCGGTAGGAAATTTATATATTTTTCTTCTTTGATTAATGATTTCTGAGCTAACCATCAAGCTGATTAATAGAGACTGGAGAGTGCCTGATACACATCCTGCCGGTGCTTTCATTGCTCTCGTCAGAAATGCTTGGAACTGCATCTGCTGGCTGAGATGGGGAATAACTTCCATAACTTTTGTGGTTACTTCACATAACGAGTTCCCCGCAATATCGGTAAAAGAATATTTTATCAATTTGGGTAAAGAATATTAGTCTTTCTTAGTCGCAGTTTAATGTGAGTCCTGCTCCCGAAAACTGATGTTTTGGTCTCTTTATTTATCAAGAAAAAAGCCAGTCATAGGAGATTTTCCCATTAGCTAGCATTTCCAGATGAGATACTTCGTGTGGAGCAGGGTCGCTTGTCCCCGTCCTTCTGACCGTAGTATCTTGCTATTCCTTCCAATACTTTTTCCGTTATTAGAGTTGTCACCATATTACATTTACTCCCCCCCAGCCCACCCTCTTCCAAGCAAGCTTGTGGCCAGTTTCCTGTCAGAAATGCTGAGTAGAACTTCCTAAAGTAAGGGGCATCTGCAAGTAAATACAGTCAGACTTTTCTATAACAGCATCCCTATATAACAACACTTTCTCTATAAAAGCCAAGCTTTTTCGGAACCATTTTTTATGTTATGTTATAATATATGTTCTCTATAATCGTACTTCGCGATAACATCCAAAAATATTCGGAACAAACGAGGCTGTTATAGAGATGTTTGACTGTATGTATGTATAAATTCAAGAGAAGGCTATATCTCTGGGCTCTCTATAATAGCACTTCGCTATAACATCAAAAAATATTCGGAACAAACGAGTATGTATAAATTCAAGAGAAGGCTATATCTCTGGGTGCTAGTCAAACAAGCAACTACACTGAATATATCTTCATATGCTTATCAGTGTTATTGATGAATGTGAATGTTGTATCAGATTACTTATTATTAAAAAAGAATGCTATATCAGATATTTGCAGTGTCGAAATCAAAAGGCAGTAGAGAGCTAATGAGTGATGAATTTGCTTTTTCTGTGTTCTGGGAGGATATTCGTGTTGTTTCATGTGTTCTGCATCCTTGTAACCATGTTGTTGTCTTAAGTTTTGTGATGATTATACTAATCTGGAAAACTTAATCAGATATGACTATTCATTTTTTTCCTTGTAAACTCAAATTCATGCGAGCCTGAGTGACATTGTTGATACCTAGTTTCTTATTTGTTTTCTTGTTCAGCCTATTCTTTAAACAGGAAATGGAACTTTCCTTGGTTGGTCTTCAAAATGCGGGGAAGACATCTCTTGTCAATGCCATTGCTGTGAGGACCTTATATGCTCTCTCTCCTCCTCCCCCTTCCCCTATCCTTTTATCATTTTGACGATAACATTTTTTAACATACGTATTTTGATCTTTATCAGACTGGAGGCTACAGCGAGGACATGATTCCAACGGTTAGTACCTTGTCCTCACAGAATTAAATTAGCTATCTTGATTTCTCTCGTTTTACTTGCTCAATAAAGTTCCTTACAATTAGGTTGGATTTAATATGCGTAAAGTTACAAAAGGAAATGTTACCATAAAACTCTGGGATCTTGGAGGCCAAAGGAGATTTCGTACGATGTGGGAGCGCTATTGTCGGGGTGTCTCTGCAATATTGTAATTCCTAATCTTGATCTCTATCCTTATCTGTTTCCTCAAATTTATTTACTTATTTCTTTGGTATAATACAACATTCACTTAATGCTTTTGCCCGAATTCATGATTTTGACACTTAAAGGGATGAAACTGTTCCCGAGCTATGCACCTCAAGTTTCATTAACACTGTGCAAGGTTCCGCAAATTAAATTAATTTATAAGCATCCCATCTTAGTTGCTGCGTTTTTTGTGGGTCGGGGAACGTACTGGGTGCCTTCTTTCTTGCAACCATGTTATTTTTCCTGCCTTAAGTTATGATCACTGTTGTTGGTTTTAGTTGAGTGTGTCATACGTACACTTCTCAGTTATAGCTTGCTTTCTGTTATTAACGAGGACTATAAGTAAGAAAAAAAGAATGCTAGACAATAATTTTTGTTGAAGACATAATTAAGCATACAAAAGTGTGTTCCCTCTAACCGTTCAGTTTTAAATGAGAAAGCCACACTTCAACATGGTAGCAAAGTAGGCAACTGCAATGTGTCTCTTTAATAGCTTAGCTTTTAGATGAAATTCCCTTAGCGGGAGCTTAGTGTACCGGACTGCTCTTGTCTGTTCAGCAGCACTGCGGAAACTTCCTTTCTTTTGTAGTGATGGTCTTTTTCATCTATTTCTTTTTTTGTGGAAACTACAGCTTAACTTTGAGACATTGAGTGCGCAGTGACTCTGCATTTCGTATTCATGTTGAATGACATAGGAAATTTTACGCGACAGGTATGTTGTTGATGCTGCTGATAGAGACAGTGTACCTATAACCAGAACTGAGTTACATGAACTTTTGAAGAAACCTTCATTAAGCGGGATCCCCTTGCTTATCTTGGGAAACAAAATTGACAAATCAGAAGCTCTTTCGCAGCAGGCGTTGGTCGATCAACTGTAAGTAACTGAACGTTAGCTCTGGCCTAAGAATTTCTTTGGCAGAATACATAGACAGACACCTAAACTTGTCACGCGTCTGGATAAAATCCTGAGAAGTTTAGGTTACCGTCTTATGTATGCTGTCAATGTCTTCCTTTTTACGATTTCTCTTTATTAATTACGATGCCTGTTGCATCTCAGAGGTCTTGATTCAATAACGGATAGAGAAGTCTGTTGCTACATGATCTCGTGCAAGGATTCTGTAAATATCGATGCTGTCATCGATTGGCTAATTAAGCACTCAAAGACCGCGAAATGAAGCGCGCTTCCAGGCTTCTTGATGCTTCTCGCGGAGGATATAGTAATCTGGAAATTAGAATGTAGTATTTGAGGGTCTTGAAATGATCTGCTAATATATTTTCTGGCTGATCTTTCTTTGTTGGTTCAATATAGCTGATTACAATTCTGTGTAATTTAAGCGTTTGAACAGTCATAACTCATACATCTTTCATTATGAATTTACGTTGTTTGTTGTGCTTCTAAGATAATACATTGGGATTGAAAATCCTTGAGGGAGTTGGTGCACGGTTCGAAAGTGGGTGAAATTAAAAAATAATCAGATTTACAAGTGGTAATGAAAAGTAGTCACAGTTTCAAAAATAATTAAAATTTAGTCACTTTTCATGTAAAGATAAATCTGAACGAAAAATTGTTCGAAATCCGAAAATATTTCAGCATAATATACTGGAGTTCGAATTTTTTACACGTGAACTTCCTGTACTATATACTGGAGTTTCAGTATATTGTGTTGGAATTACAATATATTATGATGGAGTTCAATATAATTTATACTGGAAATTATCATTAGGGATGTTCATAAAAATCCAAAAGTTCGAATCAAACCGAAAACTGAATCAAAAAATCGATACTTCTTAGGTTTGGTTTGGTTTTGGTTTTGAATTTTGAATACTGATCATATTTGGTTTGATTTTGGCTTTAATAAAAAAGAATAACCGAATAACCGAAGCAAACCGACTATAGAAATAGCTATTTAAACTTATTATTACACCTATATATATGTATATTTTTCTATAAAGTTTTTAAAATTTTATGGTACATATTAGTCGGTTGTATTATTAGTCTAGTTCTTTGCTACTATAATAATTTAATTCTTTGTTTTCACATTCTAATTTGATTGATAGTTTTCTTTTGCTAATTACAAGAATTTCTTTCATGTTAAAAGTAATCAAATTTTAATTGAGTACTTAGATTATTCATCACTATTTGATTATATTATCATCAATATATCTTGGTAAATGATAAATTTTTCAAAGAGCACTTGGTTTTGATAGTATTACGTTGAAAACATAGTCGCCGAAATATGTGTTTGGTAGTGTATGTCTTATATTTAAATTTTTTTGATAAATAACCGAAAAAATCGAAAAACTGACAGAAATCGAATCGATAAAAATCCGACTTAATTGGTTTGGTTTGGTTCAAATATTTGAAGAACCGACTTATTTGGTTTGGTTTCTTTTTAGGGAAAAAGCGATCCAAACCGAATCATGAACACCCCTATCCATCATAATATACTGGAGTTTCAGCATAATATACTGGTCCAACATAATATGTTGGAAGTTCATATACAAGTGCTCCAATATTCTCCAGTATATTATGCTGGAACTTTCCGTGTGCTGGAGTTCCAACATAATATGCTAGAAGCTCATACACAGGTGCACTAATCTCCAGTATATTATGTTGGAACTTTCCATATTACAACAAAATAATGACTATTTTTTAATGACTTTGCAAACACTAACTATTTTTCTATTAGTAGTTCAAAAATTGGCTAACCCGTATTATTTTTACTTCGAAATTCAGTGTATAATAGATGCGTTCTACCTTCTCTCACTTAAAAACCATGCTTTCCTAACGCACACACAAACCTCAAAACCAAATAATCTCTAAGCTTTCCACGAAAATGGAAATCATAGAGAAGCTGAACAACAGACCAACAACAACTAATACGCCTCAATTACATGTTAGGGTTGTCAAAATGAATTTTAACTGTTCATGTCATCCTATTTAAAATGTCCAAGTCATTTACTATTGAAAAAGATTCTAGCACTAAAGGTTCTCAACGTTTACTAATATGGCCAAAAATTAATCATGATTGATTGGTATAACCTACACTATCGCACAAAAAATCGAAAATCGTGCTGAATTCTTCTTTTATGGTCCTAAAATGACAAAAAATGAGGAATAACTATGGCGATGCAAAGTCAATAGTTCATTAGGTCATTTCTGATGGGCCCACAAAATTTTAGGCGATTTACGACATGTTGCATGAATTCAGTGGACATTAGCACATGGAAAAAAGGGAAAGTGTTGAATTCCTATTTTATAGTCCTAAAACGCTAAAAAAGAGGAACGGTCATTCCGAAGTAATAACTATGGTTCATTAGTTTATTTCTGATGTGCCTACAAAATTTTAGGCGATTATCATCAAATTCATAAATATATTCATAAATATGGCATGGACATTGACACGCAAAAAAATAGAAATCGCGTTGAATATTGAAAATCAATTGAATTCCTGTTTCATGGCTCTAAAATGCCAAAAAAATGAGAAGCAGTCACGGCGAAGCAATGACTATGGTTCATTAGGTCGTTTTTGATTGGCCCGCAAAATTTTAGGCGACTAGAAGCCGGTCGTCTGGATTCATGAAGATGACATGAACATTAGCACACGAAAAATCGAAGCTTGTACTGAATTTCTGTTTTATAGCCCTAAAACGCCAAAAAACGAAGAACAATCATGGAGACGCAATGACTATAGTTCATTAGGTCATTTCTGATGGGTCCATAAAATTTTAAGCGTTTTGGGGCCAGTCGCCCGAATTCAAGAAGATGACGTGGACATTAACACACGAAAAATTGAAAATCATGCTGAATTTCCTATTTTGTAGTCCTAAAACCTAAAAACAAAAATGAGGAACGATCATGGGGATGCAATGACTACGGTTCATTAGGTCATTTCTGATGGGCCCAAAAATAATTAGGCGATTCGGGGACCGGTCGCCCGAATTCATGAAGAAGATATGGACATTAGCACACAAAAAAAAATTCAAAAACCGTGCTAAATTCATGTTTGTGGCCCTAAAATGCATAAGAATGAGAAAAGGTCATGACGAGGCAACGACTATGGTTCATTAGGTCCATTTTGATGGGTTCACAAAATTTTAGGTGATTCGGGGCCGGTCGCCCTAATTCATGAAGATGGCGTAGATAATAACATACGAAAAAAATTAAAAATCGTGCAAATTTTTTGTTTTACGGCTAAACGCAAAAAACACGAGAAATGGTCAATGGCTACACAATGACTATGGTTCATTAGGTTGTTTCTGATGGCCCCCACGAAATTTTAGTCGCAGTTGGTCCGAGTTCATGAAGATAGCGTGGACATTAGCACACAAGAAATCAAAAATCGTGTTGAATTACTGTTTTATGGCCCTAAAACGCCAAAAAACGCGGAACAGTCCTAGCGAGACAAAGTCTATGGTTTATTAGGTCATTTATGATGGAACCACAAAATTTTAGGTGATTCGGAGCCGGTCGCACGAATTCATGAAAATGGCGTAGACTTAACGCACACGAAAATTCGAAAATAGTACTGAATTCATGTTTTATGGCCCTAAATTTCCATAAAAAAGGAACTATCTTGGAAAAGTAATGAATATGATTCATTAGGTTGTTTCTAATGGCCCACAAAAGTTTAGGCGAACCGGGGCCGGTCACCCGAATTTATGAAGATAACATGGACATTAGCATCTGAAAAATCGACAATCATGCTGGATTCTTTTTTTATGGCCCTAGAACGCCAAAAATGAGGAACAGTCATGGCGAGATAATGACTATGGTTCATTATCTCGTTTTTATGGGCCCAAAATATTTTAGGTTTCGGTGTTGGTCGCCCGAATTCATGAAGATGGTATAGGCATTAGCCCACCAAAAATCGAAAATCATGCTTAATTCCTGTTTTACAACCCTAAAACGTTAAAAAAATAGGAAAGGTCATGGTGAAGCAATAACTATAGTTTATTAGGTCGTTTCTGATGGGTTCACAAAATTTTAGGTCTCTCGAGTTTCTGTAGATGGGATGGGTATTGACACATGAAAATTTGGAAATCGTGTTAAATTCGTATTTTATGGCCCTAAAATGCCAAAAAATGAGGAACGAGCGAAGCAATAACTATGGTTCATTATCTCATTTCTGATGAGCCCACAAAATTTTAGGCGATTCAGTATTGGTCACATGAATTCATGAAGATGGTGTTGGCATTAGCACACCAAAAATCGAAAATCATGTTGAATTTCTGTTTTACAACCCTAAAACGACAAAAAAAGAGAAACGATCATCATGAGACAATTACTATAGTTTATTAGGTCGTTTCTGATGGCCCACAAAATTTTAGGTATTTCGAGACCGGTAGCCCGAATTCATTAAGATGACATAGGTGTCAGCGCATGAAAAATTGAAAATCGTGCTGAATTCATGTTTTATAATCCTAAAATACCAAAAAATAAAGAACGGTCATGGCAAAGCAATGATTATGGTTCTTTAACTCGTTTTTTATGGGCCTACAAAATTTTAGGTGATTCGATATCCGTCGCCCGAATTCATGAAGATGGTGTAGACATATTAGCACACCAAAAATCGAAAATCATGCTGAATTCCTATTTTGACGGCCCTAAAACGCCAAAAATAAGGAACGTTCATAGAGAGGTAATGACTATAGTTTATTAGGTCGCTTCTAATGTGCCCACAAAATTTTAGACATTTCGGGGTCGGTTTCCTGAATTCATGAAGATGGCGTGGATATTAGCACACGTATAATCGAAAATCGTGCTGAATTTATATTTTATGTCCCTAAAACGTCAAAAATAAGGAATGGTCATGGCGAGGTAACGACTATGGTTCATTAGATCATTTCTGATGGTCCCATTTCAGGCGATTCGGGACCCGTCGCCAAATTCATGAAGATGCGTAGACATTAGAACACAAAAAATTGGAAATCGTGTTGAATTCACATTTTGCGGCCCTGAAATGCCAAAAAATAAGGAGCAGTCAATGCGAGGTAATGACTATGGTTCATAAGCTCATTTTTGATGGGCCAACAAAATTTTATGTGTTTTGTGGTTGGTCGCCCGAAATCATGTAGCGTGGACATTAGCGCACTAAAAATGAAAAATCGCGTTGAACTCCTATATTATGGCCCTAAAACGTCAAAAAACGAGTAATGATCATGGAAAAGCAATGACTATAATTCATACTAAATTTCTGTTATATGGCTTAAAACGTAAAAAAAATCGAGGAACGATCATGATGAGACAATGACTATGATTCATTAGCTCGTTTCTGATCGTAAAGAGGTACAACATAATACTCTGTATTCTTTAGCCACCAATCTAGCCTTCAATCCTTTAACTGTTCCACCAATTTTTTGTTGACTTTATATATTAACATCGAGCCGAAGATCTTATTGGAAATGGAAAGAGTCTTGAATAGGCGACCAACCTTTCGGAGAGAGCAATGTTTATAGAGCAGGTGAGCAGAAATATATACAGAAGGTGATAATATATATTACATTCTCAAAAGAACCGTATGTGACACCCTTTCATTGAGTGGAATAAAGAAGGTTTTGAAGAAAAAAAATAAATATCTCATTTATAATCGGTGGATACTCGTAATATTACGACCGTTCTCACAAAATAGAAACCAAAATGGAAAACTAAATGGTCTTATCTTTGAAGATTTTCTGTAGTCAATATATTTAAACACAAACTGACTGATAGATAGCTGTATAAAACATTATAATTAATCTATATCTATATTTATATTTATATTTATATGTATATCTATCTATCTGTCTATCTATATCTATATCTATATTATTATAAAAGCATGAATACAATGTCAGATTATCAAAATAACCTTATAATATTAAGCATAATAACTCATAATAAAAGAACATAACTGGAATTCTAGATATTAGCCTTATAATCCTATTAGTTTTAGGACATAATACAATACGTTAGAAATCCTACATGATTACATTTAGGAATCCTATTAGTATAATTAATTTCGGGTTGTCTAATTTATATAAAATTGATCAAGTAAATATCTTTAGTCATGTAATCCTATCACTTTTAGGATATACTTCTTAAAAATTTCTATTACTAATTTAATTTGAAAACATATTGTAATGTCCTATTACTATTTTAATTTGACAATGTATTATATTGTACAAATCCGTTTATAAAAATAAGAGTCTATATTATTATAAAATCATAAATACAATATTAATATATCAAATTAATCCTAAAATATTAAACGCAAGAACTCATAGGGAAAGGACATAACTACAATAACCTATTTTTTGCTTCAAGTATTTAGTGTTTTCTTGCTTCGTGTCGGAAACGAAGAATGAAATCCAATAGAAGATAATTTGGTTCTTCCTGAACACTTGGTTATCAATTCCAATGGTAATAGTAGTGCAGTTAATAAGAGAAATATTTCTATCATTAGATTATAAGGCAATTTGTGTAAATCACATGATAGAATTAAAAAGATATCTTAGCTAGCAGAAATGAATATGTTGATCAACTTAATAAAATGTTGATTGCAAAATTTTATAGTAAAAAAAATATATTTTCTAATTTTTTACTCAGAAGAAAATGATACCAATAATTACTATAAAGAAGAATACTTAAATACTTTAATACCAAATGATATTTTATCATACATGTTTGTTGTCAAGTTTCTTATTTCTTACGTATGTTAGTGTCACCGTATATATAATAGATTAAGTTAAAATTTATCTTCCATTGTATATAGGTCAATTTTGAAGAAAAATATGTCCGTCATGCTACTGAAAAAAACTTATATAAGTCGAATAACTTATGTAATAGCGCACAAATAGTATATAGAAGTTTTGAGAATAATGTCATGCATGCAAAATTATGATATTGGTTAATGTGCTTCTAAGTATATTCTTATCCCCGAATTCAACTTTCGTCTTACGAAACTAAGGAATATCCTTTTAAATTTGTGTGGAAATAAATTTTAATATATTTATGTTTTGCAAATATAATAAATAAAGCATAAGGACATGCATCCTAAATATTGGATTATATTTACCGCAATATATTTTCTTGCACGAACAACTGTATGTTGCACTTTCAAGAGGGATATCAAGATCGACAACAAGAGTTCTGTTAAGGCAGAGCAACGAACGAATGTGGAGGAAACATATACAAAAAAAATATTGTCCACAAAGAAGTGTTCGTTAAGATACCATCACAATAAATACTTTTAAACTATAATATATAATTATGTAACTAACATGACACAATTGATCATTTGTGTAAGTTTTGATGATGTCCTTTTATTTTAAATTCGTGTGCTATTCTAATGTAATAATATTTTTCGGCATTTAGATGATTGTTGTATTATTATACATAAAATTTTTCTCATTAATTAAATTTTATTGTTCCTTCATATAAATAAATATTTAAATCATCACGTGTCATTATTAACGTGCAACACACGTTTATAGATACTAGTTATTATTAAATATTAAAAATACGAAGACTCTTAAAGAATTATCGTTCGCCTTTTTTACCCTTTATTTTTACTTTGGGGGAAATTATTCTTGCATCTCTTCAATTTCATAATCATAATATTAAAGTCCTATATTTTATATTATATATTTTTCATCAACTTCTTTTAAAAGTATAACGTTGAACATGAAAGTTTTTTTTAAATATATTTAAATTCTAGAAAAAGGTCCGTAGCCCTTTTTTTTTAATTGTGCAATAAAAAATTTGTATGCCTATTCCGAGATACTTGAACAAAAAGTCCCCATAACCTTTTCATTATCTTCTACTTCCATAAGCCAATTTATATATTTTTATACTTATTTTCGTTTAGTGTGTAAGAAGCTACAAGCGATTATTAGAATATATAGAAATTTATTTTTTATATTATGCTAGCTGGCATGAAGGACAAATGCACATCTATGGACGAAAGGGTGGCCTCATTTCACCTTACCAACTCATGGACACTTCGAATACATGCCTAGATCATTTGTATTGTCACAACCCCAAATTTAAACTAGTCATGATGGCGTCTATCGTGGAACTAGGCCAGCCAAGTTAACACTCAAATCGTAACTAATCTTTCATGTATATCATTGCTAAACTGATAATCCATAAAGGTTCGTTAAATTATTTTAAAACAGATAAAGCTACACCGAATATTAAATACAACCCCGAGATACCGGAGTCACTGGTCATGAGCATCTACAGAAAATATACAACTTTGGAAAATAAACCCTATAATAGTAAGCAGGAGAGAGCAGGGCTGCAGACGCGTGCAACTACCTCACAAAATCTCCTAGAAATCTCCGGAACAGATACACAACTCACTCTGCCCTAGCACCTGAATCTGCACACAAGGTACAAGGAGTAATGTGGGTACGTCTATTCAGTAGTAATGAAAATAAATCAGGTCTGAGCAGTAAGAAACACATAAAGTCAAATCATCATTTCATAATAAGCACAGTCTTTCTTTCATACAGTGTAAACATTAAATCATCACGCTTAAAAGCCGATTTCAGTAAAAATTATTTGGGAATATACTTGCCCACAGTTTCAACATAACTTTATAGAAGTTTAGTGTAAAAATGATAAAAATCATTTGGGAATATACTTGCCCACAGTTTCAACATAACTTTATAGAAGTTTAGTGTAAAAATGATAAAAATCATAAAAAGGCCTCTCGGGCAAAACATATTTCATAAGTTCAGAGTGAAAGTGAAAAAATCATAAGTATCCCCTCGGGCAAAACATGTATCAGAAACTGTCCCTCCGGCGTAACATCACTCAGAATCAGCCCTTCGGGCATACCTCACAGTCACTCATAATCAGCCGCTCGGGCAACCTCACAATCACTCATACCTCCTAATCACTCGTCACTCCGCACTCGCACTCAGTAGGTACCTACGCTCACTTGGGGTGTGTACAGACTCCAGAGGGGATCCTTCAGTCCAAGCGTTATAACAAGCCGAATCATGGCATCAATCACTCTGGCACTCGGCCTATCAATAACATGTTGCGGCGTGCAGCCCGATCCCATATCATAACCTCACAAATCAGGCCCTCGGCCTCACTCAGTCATCATAAACAGTATAACATGCTGCGCGCGCAACCCGATCCCATAATATCCTCACAACATAGGCCTTCCGCCTCACTCAGTCAGAAACCTCTCAAAAAGCCACTCGAGCTATCAGTAAAACGGGGTACTCGACCCAAAATATCATTTTATATCTCAAAATAGTGTAAATAAGAGTAAAAATCAGTTAAATATAATATGACTGAGTGTAAACCATAAATCAACACAGTGAGGAATATCAGTAAAAAGGCCCCAAAGGGTCCAAACAGGTCAGCACAAGGCCCCAAGGGGTCCAAACTGGTCGCTAAAAGCTAATTCTCGTCGCTAAAAGTGTCAAATCTGGTCGCTAAAGGTGCGCACCAGATCCTGTTGCACCAGTAATGTTTATTTTCAATAAAAAGGCTCTAACTCCACCATACGAACTTGGAATTAGATGATTCTTGTTCCTATGAGTCACAAATAATAATATGAACATATTCCCTCAATCAAAACTCAATTGGGAGCTCATTTGCTCAGTGCGATACCCATTTTTCTCGCTAAACAATTAACTCATGTTTCGCGTCAAAAAACCCAATCGCGACTTGATGAAATTAGACCAAACTTTCCAGATCACTCCTATAATTCATTATCAAAATTCCGGAAGTCTTGAAATCAAATTTCAATCGCTAGAACTAAAAATAGACCTTTGGATCATTACATGCTTATGCTCAAAACGCCAAAATCTTCCAAAAACTCTTCCAAAACTTATCCGAGCCTCATGGGACCCCAACCAAGTATACTAAAAAGTCCCATAATATGACACAAACTTAGTCGATGCCTCAAATTACATCAAACAATGCTAAAACGGTGAATCACACTGCAATTCAAGCTTAATGAAACTAAGAACTTCCAACTTCTACATTCGATGTAGAAACCTATAAAATCAAGTCCGATTACCTCAAATTTTGCACACAAGTCACAAATGACACTACGAACCTATTCCAACTGTCGGAACCACTGTCAACCGGAAATTGCCAAAAATTCAATTTTGCCAATTCAAGCCTAATTCTACTCCGGACCTCAAAATAACATTCCGAACACACTCCTAAGTCCCAAATCACCTAGCGAAGCTATCCGAGCCATAAAATCCACATTCCGAGGTCGTTTACCTATAAGTCAACTCCTGGTTGACTTTTCCAACTATAAAGCCAACTTAAGAGACTAAGTGTCTCATTTCTCTCCACAATCACTCCGAACCCGAACCAACCGACCCAACAAAACATAAATAGGCTAAGCAACATATGATAAGGCACAAATAGGGAAAACGGGGCTAAAATTCTCAGAACGATTGGTCGGGTCGTTACATTCTCCCCAACTTAAACATATGTTCGTCCTCGAACGTGACCAGAGTTGTTTCCAAAACCATCAAAATTTGCCGTGAAACCTGCCATGCACATACCCTGGGTGATCCCACGTCACCCTATGACATATAGGTCCAATAGCATAACATAGTTGAAATTTCGAAATTCAACCTAACCCATAAACCTTAGAACCCAATTTCCACTTCCGAAATCATTTCCAAGATCAAAATTCCACAATTATAAACTGAATAAGTTTGAACACGCTGTATCAAGCCATATCCATAACCCAAGATGTAATCACATAATATACCGCATGACTCAAAACACTTCTAGCGATAACTCCTAATCACAATAACTACTCAAATCAACCCAATACTGGTACATAACCTCTTATCAAGCAATGCCTCTCTCTAACACTTTCATATACTATCGTTAACAAGTACCATCACAACACCATGCTAAGAGCCTGGAACACATCGTAAAAATCAAAACACACGAATCTGGCACCAAGGATCATACCTCCACATAACTCCACTACAATGCGTGATCCCATCCAAATGTTGGTCCACATGAAATACTTCAAGCCACATTGCCCAAAACCAATAACCATGCGCAATTCGACATCAGGTACTCAAAGTGCATTGCGATAACCACGGGGAACTAGACTATACCATGTCACACGAACCCGAAAGAACATAACCAATATGCCTCGATTCCGCAATACCCAGTTACTTACCTTACTCAAATCCCTCTATAAAGCCCAAATAGATCCGCACCATATGTTCATATAACCAACAATCACAACTCCTCGAAACACTAAAGGGTAACTCGTAGATCACTCCAGAACATGAATAAGCTCAATGACAATCAAATGGTACATCCCTCAACAATAGCAATTCGGAGTCAACAATTCCGACCCGATGCAGAACACACACTCATACTGGGCCTACCAATGAACCCTAAATCAACTCTGGTCACCCGCAACGGATAGATAACTCTTTGAAAGTTCACAATAACTGAATCATGGCACATACTAACATCTGACTAGCTTTGCTCGCATCGTCACAGTCCACAACCACAAAATAATCTATTTATGAGAACTCTCAGTCTCGAAGTCCATGAAGCGCACAAATTACCATATCTGATCCCAACTCCACCGCTCGAATATATAACACATCCTGAATACTCAATCATTCCATGAGGGATACCCCTATAATTCTTCCGTGTCACCAAGCAACCTTGAATATCAACAGACGATCCAACAAGAGAGCGTCGCAATACCAATGAAGCACCCTAAACTCCACACATTGACTTTTCAAAAATATGTACCCTCATCAAGCCACCCAACAGTGCTATCATCTACCTAGTCATCTGAAACTACAAATACTGCCTAAGAATTTTTGACCTTCCTTCCAGAACTAAACCGTGACCTCACACATGAAAAGCTCACTCTACACGACATACCGCATACACCATACCGTCTAAGGATCGTAAGCCACTGAATACTCTCTCAAATATCGCCAAAAGTACCACATTCAAAATACTTACCCTGAAGAACTTCCTGCGAACCTAAAGCCATTACCTTCACTTTCTTGATACTGATATGTAGAATCCATGATAATGTAGAAATGACACACGTCTTGGCACCCTCCAACATAAATCTCAGTTCTATCCAAATACACACCTTGAAGATCCTCAATTGTTACGTATAACCTTGAATATGTCAGAACCATTCTCGAGAGTCATCCACGCTACGCAAATCTCAATTGCACTAATCAAGCAGACAAAACGTGGCACACCAACATACTAGGAAGTAATCCACACACTGGAAGCAACAAGCAACTCCATACACTGCACCCACTACACCTTTTACAATTATAACTCAAGGCATTCCACGATTCTTATGCATCCATAAAGCATAACACAACCCCTATCCAAATTTTACTTTATTCAAGTCATTCTCGATCTCAACCCCTGCAGGTCATAACTGATTCACCAGTATACCTCAAACCGAACCCAACGCATCACATAATCTTGCAACCAACTTATCATTAGCAGACTCCCTCACTTGGCTCAAATCCATAGATCAAAACAAACAGTAACTCATAATGACCATATGCTAACCCCGCCGCTATACCACAGTGAGATTCAACTAAATCCTTTATAAGCTCATATATAACTCAAACCATTTAACATCCCCAATCATATCCAACCTCGCATTTACCATTGCAACAGCCGTGCCAACTCCCACAAATGATCTAAACTCAAATTGCAACGTATATCAATTATTGGTAAAAGAGAACTTGCTACAAAAAAACATAAGGATCACACAACCTCAGAACACCTCGCGGAAATAGCCCCGCCTGCTTAGCCTCACACTGATATCTCTCTATACACTTCCGAAGATCATAGCTATTACGCAATCGCTTTACCCTCCTACATTAGAACAAGCCAATGCCTACCTTCGAGACATCAAAATAAGCGGTATAAGAACCTGAAGCTGATGGCATAACTAACACTAGAGCGGTGGTCAACGAAATCTTGAGCTTCTGGAAGCCCTCTCCACACTCTTCTGACCACCTGAATACTCTCACTGGACACCACGTGCCCCAAGAATGCTACTGAACTGAGCCAAAATTCACATTTGGAGAACTTTGCATAAAGCTTATCCTCCCTAAATCTCTATAACACCATCCTCAAATGCTAAGTATGCTCCCCCTGGCTACGTGAGTACGCCAGGATGCCATCAATGAATACCATAATGAAGCAGTACAAATACGGCTGGGATACACTATGTATCTAATATATGAACGATGTTGGGGAATTGGTCAGCCCAAAAGACATCAACAGGAACTCATAACACAATAGGAAGATTCCACTTCCCTCCACAACTAAACTACATAAGAGGTCCTCTAATACACTCACAACTCGAGGCCATATGCCAATTCCAGACAGAAGTCGAACACTCAATAATTCTTGCTACATATCCAACCAATCCTTTTTGTCACAATCAAACAATATGAACACATCTCACCATCGAATCACACTCACCACATAGTCATCCATCCACAAAGTCCCACCAATAAGGACACAAACGGACATATAAGTCCCAAATGCATGTGGTCACACCATCGAAATCTCAACACTCAAGCCACAGAATAAACCCGACCTCATGTCTTCAAGACTGGCCCACTATCAACATGCTAAAATCACATCCCGCACCTCACCATGGAAATCACAAGCCATCGTTACAAAACTGATACAGAGCGCTCACGTGCGCATTCGAATACATGAAAGGAATTTAAAGAGTTACGATTTTGGTTGAATAAATGGATTCGCACGACAAGAATTCAAGAATGTGAGATTTTCCTAAGGGTTCTGTAGCCTCTCGAAGATAAGTACAGACGTCTCCATACCGATCCGCAAGAATCTACTAAACCTGCTCATGACCGGTGAGTCCTATGTAACCTAGCGCTCTGATACCAACTTGTCACGACCCCAAATCTAAACTAGTCGTGATGGCGCCTATCGTGGAACAAGGCCAGCCAAGTTAACACTCAAATCGTAATTAATCTTTCATGTATATCATTGCGAAACTGATATCATAAAGGTTTCGTTAAATCATTTTAAAACAGATAAAGCTACACCAAATATTAAATACAACCCCGAGATCCCGGAGTCACTGGTCATGAGCATCCACAGAAAATATACAACTCTGGAAAATAAACCCTATAATAGTAAGCAGGAGAGAGCAGGGCTGCGGACGCGTGCAACAACCTCGAAAAATCTCCTATAAATCTCCGGAATAGATACACAATTCACTCTGCCCTAGCACCTGGATTTGAACATAAGGTGCAGAGAGTAATGTGGGTACGCCAACTCAGTAATAATAAAGATAAATCATGTTTGAGCAGTAAGAAACACATAAAGTCAAATCATCATTTCATAATAAGCACAGTCTTTCTTTCCAACAGTGTAAACATTAAATCATCACACTTAAAAGCCGATTTCAGTAAAAATCATTTGGGAATATACTTGCACATAGTTTCAACATAAATTTATAGAAGTTTAGTGTAAAAATGATAAAAATCATAAAAAGACCCCTCGAGCAAAACATATTTCATAAGTTCAGAGTGAAAGTGGAAAATCATAAGTAGCCACTGGGGTAAAACATGAATCAGAAACTGCCCCTCGGGCGTAACATCGCTCAGAATCAGCCCCTCGGTCATACCTCACAGTCACTCATAATCAGTCCCTCGGGCAACCTCACAATCACTCATACCTCCCAATCACTTGTCACTCCACACTCGCACTCAGTAGGTACCTACACTCACTGGGGGTGTGTACAGACTCCGGAGGGGTTCCTTCAGCCCAAGCGCTATAACAAGCCAAATCATGGCATCGATCACTCTGGCACTCGGCCTATAATTAACATGCTGCGGCTTGCATCCCGATCCCATATCATAACCTCACAAATCAGGCCCTCGGCCTCACTCAGTCATCATAAACAATATAACATGCTGCGGCGCGCAACCCGATCACATAATATCCTCACAACATAGGCCCTCTGCCTCACTCAGTCAGAAACCTCTCAAAAAGGCACTCGGGCTATCAGTAAAACGGGGTACTCGACCCAAAATATCATTTTATATCTCAAAATAGTGTAAATAAGACTGAGTTTCATAATCAGTTAAACATAATATGACTGAGTGTAAATCATAAGTCAACACAGTGAGGAATAGTAGTAAAAAGTCCCCAAGGGGTCCAAACAGGCCGGCACAAGGCCCCAAACATGGTGTGCAGCCCAAAACATAGTAATAATCTTTAAAACATGAAATATCATATGATTTAGAATCAATTACGCAACCTAATAGTTGCCACGGGACGGACCAAGTCACAATCCCCCCACAGTGCGCGCCACACACTCTTCATTTAGCATGTGCGCCACTCCAAAACAGTGATAAAATGTGAAGTCCGGGGTTTCATACCGTCAGGACAAGATTTACAGTCATTACTTACCTTAATCCGAGCAAAATCCTACTCCGAAATGCCTTTTCCCCTCGAATCGGCCTCCAATCTACCGAAATCTAGCCACAGTTAATTCAATTCAGTCAATACTAATTATAGGAATTAATTCCATATGAAAATACTAATTTACAAAATCTGAAATTTAACTCAAAGTCACCCGTGAGGTCCTCGTCCCGGAATCCGAGGAAACTCACCAAATCCGACAACCCATTCAACCACGAGTCCAATCATACTAAAATTACTAAATTCCGATAACAATTCGGCCTCCAAATCTTCAAATCTTATTCTCAAACATCCCCAATTTACACCTCAAAAATATGTAATCTAGTTGGATTATTCAATGATAATTCAATATTATGGAGTAGAAATGATCACAAGTGACTTTCCTCAAGATTTCCCATGACTTCTCGCTCAAAAATCCCCCCAAGCCGTGTTCTTTCACAAAAAAAAAAAAATGCTAAACCGGGCTAAAAAAATAGAACAACATTAAAAAAAACCAATTCTGGTTGCTAAAAGCTAATTTCCGTCGCTAAAGTGCAAAATCTGGTCGCTAAAGGTGCGCACCAGATCTTGTTGCACCAACAATATTTATTTTCAATAAAAAGTCTCTAACTCCACTATACGAACTCGGAATTCGATGATTCTTGTTCCTATGAGTCACAAATAATAATAAGAACATATTCCTTCAATTGAAACTCAATTCATAGCTCATTTTCTCAGTGTGATACCCATTTCGCTCGCTAAATAATTAACTCATATTTCGCGTCAAAAACCCAATCGCAACTTGATGAAATTAGACCAAACTTTCCAGATCGCTCCTATAATTCATTATCAAAATTCCGGAAGTCTCGAAATTAAATTTCAATCTCTAGAACTAAAAATGGACGTTTGGATCATTATATGCTTATGCTCAAAACGCCAAAATCTTCCAAAACTTATCCGAGCCTCATGGGACCCCAACAAAGTATACTAACTTGTCCCATTATGTGACACAAACTTAGTTGATGCCTCAAATTACATCAAACAATGCTAAAACGTGGAATCACACCCCAATTCAAGCTTAATGAAACTAAGAACTTCCAACTTCTACATTCGATGTCGAAACCTATCAAATCAAGTCTGATTGACCTCAATTTTTTCACACAAGTCAAAAATGACACTACGAACCTATTCCAACTGTCAGAATTCCATTCCGACCCCGACAACTAATTTTTCACTACCGACCGGAAATTGCCAAAAACTCAATTTCGCCAATTCAAGCCTAATTCTACTTCGGACCTCAAAATAATATTCCGAACACACTCTTAAGTTCCAAATTACCTAGCGAAGCTATCTGAGCGATAAAATCCACATTCGGAGGTCGTGTACCTATACGTCAACTCCTGGTTGACTTTTCCAACTATAAAGCCAACTTAAGAGACTAAGTGTCTCATTTCTCTCCACAATCACTTCGAACCCGAACCAAATGACCCAACAAAATATAAATAGGCTAATCAACATATGATAAAGCATAAATAGGGAAAATGGGGCTAAAATGATCAGTCGGGTCGTTACATGTATAGACAGACTTTTTGGGTGCTAAAGATCCAAAGTCGAAAGGAAAATAGCTCAGAACGTACGCAATGGTCCCTAAGCAATCACTTATTAGAAAAGTAAGTAATCGAGCGATAACAACCAGGAGTTAACAAAAGATAATATTTTATTGTCCATTAGATTTGGTAAATATAAAAGATAATATTTTATGCATTCAAATATAGAGTGTAGATGCATGGTTATGGATGGCGAAGAAAGCTCTCCAGAGAAATTAAAGAGTAGATCAATGTATTTTGGGATAGTGATTTTTATTTTATAAATATGTTGGAAATAATTTCTACAATACTTTTTATTGATTAAGAAAATAAACAGTTTGAATAGGCCTCTTATGTCAGTTAACTTGTGTCTTCTAGAATGAACTTGAGAATATATAACTTTTCAATTTCTTTTAGTTAACTCTTAAATATCCAAAGATTTTATGTTCTTATTGAAATTAAAAAGAAAGTTAGATTGAAGTAATAAAATTATAAAACTAAGAGAAATATTAAGTTGAATATAGTAATTGAGATGCATGATTGATAACTTTTATGGGGTAGAATTTATTCTTTCTTGAGTAATTGGCTAAATAAGATCAACAATTATTCTCAAGAATTAATTTTTTGTAAGCTTTTATTTTTGTAACTCAAACATAATTTTTACTATAACAAGCATATAATTCATTGAGACAGGTTACACGCGCAAAGAGCGTACTCTAATATTAGTATTATTATAAAAGCATGAATACAATATCGATTTACAAAAATAACCTTATAATATTAAGCATAATAAATTATAATAAAAGGATATAACCGAAATTCATAGCCTTATAATCCTATTAGTTTTAGGACATAATACTATACTTTAGGAGTCCTACATGATTACCTTTAGGAATCTGTAACGACCCAGCCGGTCGTTTTGAGAGTTAGAGCCCTGATCCCCTAATAACTTCTTTCCCCATATTTATTTCTGAGACTTGCTGGGAGGATTGGTTGTGAGTTTCGGAGTGTTTTGGGACACTTAGTCCCTAAATGAGAGCTTAAGTCTTAGAATTTGGACCGTAGTCGAAACTATGTGAAGACAGTTCCAGAATAGAATTTCGTTGATTCCGTTAGCTCCGTTGAGTGATTTTGAGCTCAGGAGCGCGTCCGGAATGTGTTTTGGATGTCCGTAGTAGATTTATGCTTGAATTGGCGAGAGTTGGATTTTTGGCGATTTCAGCCGGTAGTAGAAATTTTGATATCGAACCCGGAATGAGATTCCAGAAGTTGTTGTAGGTTCATAGAGTAATTTGTCACTTGTGTGTAAAATTTGAAGTCATTCGGACTAGGTTTGATATGTTTCGGCGTCGTTTGTAGAAATTGGAAAATTCTAAGTTCTTTAGGCTTGAATCCATGCTTAATTCATGTTATTGATGTTGTTTGATATGGTTTGAAGGCTCGACTAAGTTTGTATGATGCTATGGGGAGTGTTGGTATGTTTAGTTGAGGTCCTGAGGGCCTCGGATGTGTTTCAGATTCTCAGCGGGTCATTTTTGGACTTAAAAAGTTAGCTGGTTTTGCTGGTGTTCTGCAGCTGGTGTTCTTCATCGCGATCGCATGAGGAGGTTCGCGATCGCGTAGAGAAATAGGGAGTCCAGCTGGGTTAACTCTTCGCGCTCACAAATAATGGGACTCGATCGCGTAGGTTAGTCAGGTTATGCATCACGAACGCGTGGGCCAGGCCGTGAGTGAATGGGTGTTCATAATTTATGATTTTTACCCGATTTCGAGTCATGTGCCCGGGGACTTTTTGAAATTTTTCCTATTTTCATTCCTTAGCTTCGAATTCGTTATCTAAAGTGGTTACTTGTAATTATATTTATATTATGCAATTGATTTGATTAGATTTGGTCCATTCGGAGTTGGATACTAGTGGCAAGAGCGTGGTTTTGGATTGAGTTGAGCAATTCGAGGTATGTGGTTTGTCTAACCTTGTGTGTGGGGGGGGGGTAGCTTCCCCGTAGGATGTATGGTACTGTTTGATGTAAGAGCGCCGTGTACGTGAGGTGACAAGTACGTACACAGGATATTGTTGTAAGAATCCCGTTTTTCTTCTAAACCATAAACCGTTTTCCTTTGGTTGAACTGCACTATTATGTTTTATTACCCTGTTTAAATTAGGAAAGCATACCTACGTGTTTTGACTGTCTACTTGAAATTCTGTGCAGCATAGTTAGGTAGATTCCTAATTTTCCTTGGTTGCATTTAGTCTAAACTGTACATTTAAATGTTGTAACTATCATGTCATTGTTGAATTGCATATTTACTTTGGGACTACGGACGTATTCCGGGAGATCCCCTCTATCTTGCATATTTACTTTGGGACTATAGACATATTTCGGGAGATCCTCCAGCACTTCCATATCTATTTTGGGACTACGGATGTATTCCAGGAGATCCCCCTATACTGCATTTTTATTTTGGGACTACAGACGTATTCCAGGAGATCCTCCTGTACTGCATAAAGAATTCGGGACTACGAGATGGTATCCGGGGAGATTTCTCTGTTGTGTTTCTCTTGTTCTGAGCCGAGGGCTTCTTGACTTTTATTACTGAAGACTTCCTTACTTATTTTACTGTAGAATATATTTATATCTCTTGGTGTTTTTAGTTCTTTATATTTACACCGGTAGAGCCCTGACCTGACCTCGTCGCTACTCGACCGAGGTTAGGTTTGGCACTTACTGGGCACCATTGTGGTGTACTTATGCCCTTTCCTGCACATATTTTCTTGTGCAGATTCAGGTGCGAGCTATCAGCCTCGGGGTTAGTGCGAGCTTGCTGATTCCAGGAGGCTTCTATGTATTTTTGCTCGCATCCGCAGATCCTCGGAGTCCCCTTGTATTCCCTCGCTTAGAGATTTTTCTTTGTTATCTTCAGAATTTTGTGTAGAGAGCTACATAGATTATAGAAACTTGTGATTTAGCTACATTCCATGTTTTGGGAGATTTTTATTGCATATGAGCCGAGTGGCACTATTCTTGTTATTTAAATTCATGCTGTTTTATCTTTATCGTGGTGTTGTCTTTAATTTTTACGCAATAATAGGCTTACCTAGTCGTAAAGACTAGGTGTTGTCACGATACCTTTCGGAAAGATAAATTGGGTCATGACAAGTTGGTATCAGAGCACTAGGTTCATAGGAGTCGCGAGTCACAAGCCGGTTTATTAGAGTCTCGCGGATCAGTGCGTAGACGTCCGTACTTATCTTCGGGAGGCTATGTAACTGTTAAGAACAATCATATTTCTTTGATTTCCTTGTTGTGCGAGTTATTGCTATAAAAAATTTCTATTCTATTCTTTCTCACAGATGGTGAGGACCCGTACTGGGAGGACCGACGATCAGGAACCCGAGCCCCTTTCTAAAGCTGCTAGGGGCTGGGGTCGAGATAGAGGATGACCACGCGGTGTAGCCCGAGCACTTGTGAGAGCTGCGACATAGGAGCCCCCAACAACTCTAGCTGGAGGGTCGACACTAGAGGTTCTTATTGTTGCTCCAGCCCTCCAGGAGACTTTAGCTCAGTTCATGAGCATGTTCAGCACTTTAGCCCAGGCTAGACTAGTTCTGATAGCTCCCGCTATATCTCAGGTCGGGGGAGGGGCACAAACTCTCACAGCCCGCACTCCTGAGCAGAGGGTCCAGGTTGATAAGGTCCCAGAGTTTATTCCTATGCCCCCAATGGCTCCGGTTCAGCATGAGATCGGGGTAGCTGCTTCTGAGGCAGAGAAACTCAGACTTGAGAGGTACAAGAAGTACCACCCACCTACTTTCAGCGGACTAGCTTCAGATGATGCTCTGTGTTTTCTTGAGGAGTGTCATCGTATTCTCCGCACCATGGGCATTGTGGAGACGAGTGGGGTTTCTTTCACCGCTTTCTAGATGAGGGGAGCGGCATATCAATGGTGGCGTGCCTATGAGCTGAGTAGTCCGGACGAGGCAACATCACTCACTTGGACTCAGTTTTCAGAGATGTTCTTGCGGGAGTATGTCCCTCAGAGTGTCACGACCCCAAATCTACACCAGCCGTGATGGCGCCTATTGTGGTACTAGGCTAGCCAATGTACTGAACATAATACAAGGTACTTACCATTTAGAATAATAATGCAATTTTATCAAAATCTTATGCGTTTAAACATTTCATAAATGCGGATAAGAAATGAAAACATCTGAACAAAAATCCCCAAAACCCGGATCCAAGATACCGAAACCAACCAAACCACGTCCGAATGACCTGAAAATTTGCACACACACCACAAACGACACTATGAACCTATTCCAACTTCCGGAATTCCATTCCGACCCCAATAGCTAATTTTACATTGCCGACCAAAATTTGCCAAAAATTCAATTTCGCTAATTCAAGCCTAATTCTATCACGGACCTCAGAAAAATATTCCGAACACGCTCCTAAGTCCCAAATCACCTAACGAATCTATCTGAACCATAAAACCCAAATTTTGAGATCATTTACCTATAAGTAAACTTCTGGTTGACTTTTCCAACTAAATCACCAACTTAAGAGACTATGTGTTTCATTTCTCTCCACAATCACTCTGAACCCGAACCAATCAACCCAACGCAACATAAAAGAGCTGAACCATACAAGAATGAATAAGGAATGGGGGAAACGGGTCTATTACTCTCAGAACGACCGGTCGGGTTGTTACATCCTCCCCCACTTAAATATAAGTTCGTCCTCGAACGTGCCAAGAGTTGTTCTCCAACACCATCAAACTGCCGCGTAACCTCACCATGCACATACCTGGGGATGATCCCACGTCACCCTATCCCATATAGGTCTGATAACACGGCATAACAAAAATTTCTTCATCCAACCTAGCCCAAGCCTTAGAATCCAAATTTTCCCACATCCGAAATCTTCTATAAGATCAGAATTTTGTATCTACACACTGTATAAGTCTAAAAAAGATGTGCCCAACCATATCCATAACTTAAGATGAAATCACATGATATCCCACATAACTCAAACACTCGTAGCGATAATTTATGAACACAGTGGCTGCTCAAAACAACCCAATGCCGTAAATAAACCTATTATCAACAGGAACCTGTTCGCACACCTCATATACTGCCAATGATGAAAGAAGCACAGAGGAACCCATAACCATTCGTCGGATCAACAAGTGACGGAACTCCCTCTCTTCTACAGGAAATATAGCAAAATTTCTAAGCCGATCAGTGTCAATATCCTCCCAAATATACCGCAACCAGATCCGATAATCACCCATTCTAGGTTCAATGACCTCATCTCATCCAACACAACCACTCTAATAACTCCAATCATCTGCAAATCTCGCATTCACCATTGGAATAATCATTCCAACTTCCCTAAGCGATCTAAACTCAAGTTGAAACATATATCATTTACTGGAAAAAGAGAACTTGTTACAAAACAACATAAGGATCACACAACCTCAGGACACCCAGCAAGAGGTAACCCCGCCTGCTTAGCCTCAAACTGATATCTCTCTATACCTTTCCAAAAAAAAACATAGCTATTACACAATCACTTTACCCTCCTGCATTTAAACACAACCAACGCCTACCCTCGAGGCATCACAATACGCGGTATAAGAACCGGAAGCTGATGGCAGAACAAACACTGGAGCGGTGATCAAAGCAATCTTGAGCTTCTGAAAGCTCTCTCCTCACCCGTCTGACCACCTGGATACCCTCACTGGACACCACGTTCCCAAATAATGCTACTGGACTGAGCCAAAATTCACACTTGGAGAAATTTGCATAAAGCTTCCCCTCCCTCAATCTCTGTAATACAATCCTCAAACACTGATGTCACCAATGAATACAATAACGAAGGAGCCCAAATACAGCTGGAATACACTGTTAATCAGATATATGAACGCTGCTGGGGCATTGGTCAGCCCAAAAGACATCACCAGGAACTCATAACACAATAGGAAGATCCACCTCACTCCGCCACTAAACTGCATGAGAGGTCCTTCAATACACTCACAACTCGAGGCCATATGCCAATTCAAGACAGAAGTCAAACACTCTATAGTTCTTGCTACATCTCTAGCCAATTCTTTTTTTCATAATCAAACAATCAGAACACATCTCACCATCAAATCACACTCACCATATAGTCATCCGAACATAAAATCCCACAAATGGGGACACAACGGACATATAAATCCCAAAATGCATGTGCTCACACAATCGAAATCTCAACACTCAAGCCACAGACAAAACTCGGCCTCAATTCCTCCAGACTGGCCCATTATCAACATGCTAAAATCACATCTCGCACCTCACCCATGGAAATCACAAGCCGTCGATGCACAACTGATACCAAGCGCTCACATACGCATTCGAATACATGAAAGGAATTCATTTATTCGCACGACAAAAATTCAATAATGTGAGATTTTTCCTAAGGGTTCTGCAGCCTCTCGAAGATAAGTATAGACGTCTCCGTACCGATCCGCAAGACTCTACTAAACTTGCTCATGACTGGTGAGTCCTATACAACCTAGGGCTCTGATACCAACTTGTCACGACCCCAAATTTACACCGGCCATGATGGCGCCTATCGTGGTACTAAACTAGCCAATTTACTAAACATAATACAAGGTACTTTCCATTTAGAACAATAATGCAATTTTATCAAAATCTTACGCGTTTAAACATTTCACAAATGCGGATAAGAAATGAAAAAATCTAAACAAAAATCCCCAAAACCTGGAGCCAATGATGCCGAAACCAACCAAACCACGTCCGAATGACCTGAAATTTTGCACACACATAAAAAAACGACACTACGAGCCTATTCCAACTTCCGGAATTCTATTCCGACCCCGATAGCTAATTTTCCACTGCCGACCGGAATTTGCCAAAAATCCAATTTCGCCAATTCAAGCCTAATTCTACCATGGACCTCCGAAAAACATTTCGAACACACTCCTAAGTCCCAAATCACCTAACGAAGCTATCCGAACCATAAAAACCAATTTCCGAGATCACTTACCTATAAGTCAACCTCTAGTTGACTTTTCCAACTAAATCACCAACTTAAGAGACTATGTGTTTCATTTCTCTCCACAATCACTCTGAACCCAAACCAATCAAACCAACGCAACATAAAAGAGCTGGACCATAAAACAATGAAGCAGGATTGGGGGAAACAGGGTTATTACTCTCAGAACGACCGGCTGGGTCGTTACACAGAGCCTCAGGGATGCTTGGCGCACAGAGTTTGAGCAGCTGGGCTAGGGTGCTATGAATGTGTCGGAGTATGCAGTCCATTTCAGTGAGTTAGCTCGACATGCGCCAACTTTGGTTGCTACAGTCAGAGAGAGGGTTTGTCGCTTTATTGAGGGACTCCACCCCAGTATTCGGACCAGTATGGCCAAGGAGTTGGAGAAGGATATCACTTATCAGCAGGCAGTGAGTATTGCCTGGAGAATGGAGGGCATGTTTGCCCGGGACAGAGAGGGGAGTAAGGTCAAGAGGTCTCGGAAGACTGGTTATTATTCAGGGACTCGTGCCCATTAGCACACAGTGGTAGGGGTTTTGTAAATCACCCTATTCATTCAGATCTACCAGCAGCCAGCGATGTTCCAGCTTCTCTTAGATCTCAGTAGCTTATTATGTACCGCCAGTATCCAACGTGCCTATTGCTCGAGGTGCTATTACCAGCCAATCCAGCAGGCCAGGTCTGAATCAGTCTCAGTCGCCGCATCTTCCGATGTGATGTTTTGAGTGTGGTGACACTCGTCACATGGTTATTCATTGCCCCAGAGCTAGGAGGGGTGCACCTCTACAGACTTATCAGCCTCCACGTGCTCCACCAGGTCCTCCGGCCATTCTTCCAGCCCCAGCTGCCGCTCCACCTTCTCAGGAAGCTCGAGGCGGAGGTCGGGGAGGTCAAGGTCACCCTAGAGGGGGAGGCCAGGCCAATTACTATGCCCTTCCAGCCCGTTTAGAGGCCGTCGCTTCAGATTCAGTCATCACAGGTATTTTCCCTATCTGTCATAGGGATGCATCAGTATTATTTGACCCAGGTTCTACGTATTCATATGTGTCTTCTTATTTTGCTCCACATTTAGGGATATCTCGGGATTCTTTGAGTTCCCCTGTTTATGTATCTACTCCTGTAGGAGATTCTCTCGTTGTGGACCGCGTATATGTCGTGTTTGATTGCTTTTAGTGGTTTTGAGCCCAGAACTGATTTGTTATTACCCAGTATGGTAGATTTTGATGTTATCTTGGGCATGGACTGGTTGTCACCCCATTATGCTATTCTTGATTGTCACGCTAAGACCGTGATGCTGGCTATGCCAGCTTACCGATGTTAGAGTGGAGAGGGCGTTGCACCCCCGATGCCTCTAATCATTGTCTTTACCTGATAGAACTCGCACGCGAGCTCCAGCTATCCTGAGGGAAACTTCATAGGGAACCAACTACTAGACGGTTCGATTAGTCTTTCACCCCTATACCCAAGTCAGATGAACGATTTGCACATCAATATCGCTACGGGCCTCCACCAGAGCTTCCTCTGGCTTTGCCCCACTCAGGCATAGTTCACCATCTTTCGGGTCCTGACAGGTATGCTCACACTCGAACCCTTTACAGAAGATACCTTAGAGTATACTCCCCAAATGGTCATTTCATTTCTTAAGGCTCAGTGAACGGTTGAGAAGGGGTGTGATGCGTATTTGACCTATGTGAGAGATGTCAGTATTGATACCCCTACAATTGAGTCAGTTCAAGTAGTGAGGGACTTCCCTGATGTGTTTCTAGCTGATCTTCCGGGCATGTCGCCCGATAGAGATATTGATTTTGGCATTGATTTGTTGCTGGGCACTAAGCCCATATATATCCCTCCTTACCGTATGGATCCTCCTAAGTTGAAGGAGCAGTTGCAGGATTTGCTTGATAAGGGTTTCATTAGGCCTAGTGTATCACCTTGGGGTGCTCCTGTCTTGTTTGTGAAGAAGAAGGTTGGTTCTAAGCGTATGTGTATTGACTATCAGCAGCTGAACAAGGTTACAATGAAGAACATGTATCCTTTGCCTTGCATCGATGATTTATTTGATCAGTTACAAGGTGCCAGGGTGTTTTCCAAGATTGACTTGCAATATGGCTATCATCAGTTGAATATTAGGGAGCCGGATATCCCGAAGACTGCTTTCAGGACCAGATATGGTCATTATGAGTTTCTTGTCATGTCATTTGGGCTGACCAATGCCCCAGCAACCTTTATGCATTTGATGCATAGTATGTTCAGGCCTTATCTTGATTCCTTCATCATTGTGTTCATTGACGACATCCTAGTATATTCCCGGTCTCGGGAAGATCATGAGCAGCACTTGAGGACAGTGCTTCAGACTTTGAGGGAGAAGAGATTGTATGCAAAATTTTCTAAGTGTGAATTCTAGCTTGATTTAGTGGAATTTTCGGGCCACGTAGTGTCTTGTGATGGGATCAAGGTAGATCCAAAAAAGGTGGAGGCAGTGCAGAGTTGGTCTAGACCGTCATCAGCTACGGAGATTCGAAGTTTCCTTGGTTTGGCGAGTACTACCGTCGCTTTGTTGAGGGGTTTTCATCTATTGCAGTACCTATGAACAGGCTGACCCATAAGGGTGCTCCATTCAGGTGGACTGAGGAGTGTGAGGAGAGCTTTCAGAAGCTCAAGACAGCTTTGACTACAGCCCTAGTATTAGTATTTCCTACAGGTTCGGGGTCCTACATTGTCTATTATGATGCCTCGAGGATTAGCCTTGGAGCGGTATTGATGCAAGACAGTAGGGTGATTGCCTATGCGTTTAGACAGTTGAAGGTGCATGAGAAGAATTATCCTATCCATGATCTCGAGTTAACAGCTATTGTTCACGCCTTGAAGATCTGGCGTCATTATTTGTATGGTGTTCCTTATGAGATCTACACTGATCACCGGAGTTTGCAACACCTATTCAAGCAAAAGGACCTTAATTTGCGTCAGCAGAGGTGGTTGGAGATACTTAAGGACTATGATATCACTATATTGTACCACCCAGGGAAGGCCAATGTAGTGGCCTATGCCTTGAGTCGCCGGGTGGAGAGTTTGGGGAGTTTGGCATATCTTCCGGCAGCTGAGAGTCCCTTAGCATTGGATGTGCAGGACTTAGCCAGTCAGTTCGTGAGACTGGATATTTCAGATCCTAGCCGGGTATTAGCTTGTGTGGTTGCTCGGTCTTCTCTTTATGAACGTATCCAGGAGCACCAGTATTATGATCCCCAACTTCTAGTTCTTCAGGACAGGGTCCGGCGAGGTGATGCTAGATATGTGACTATTGGTGATGATGGCGTGTTGAGGATGCAGGATCGGATCTGTGTGCCCAATGTAGATGGGCTTCGGGAGTTGATTCTTGAGGAGGCCCATAGCTCGCGGTACTCCATTCATCCGGGTGCCGCGAAGATGCATAGGGATTTGAGACAGAACTATTGGTGGAGGAGGATGAAGAAGGATATCGTTTGGTTTGTAGCCAAGTGTCTCAACTGTCAGCAGGTTAAGTATGAGCATCAGAGAAAGGGTAGCTTTCTTAAGAGCTTAGAGATCCCAGAGTGGAAGTGGGAGCGGATTACCATGAACTTTGTAGTTGGACTTCCATGGACTTTGAGAAAGTTCGATGCTATTTTGGTGATCGTGGATCGGCTGACCAAGTCAGCTCATTTTATCCCAGTGTTGACTATTTATTCTTCTGAGAGATTAGCTGAGAATTATATCAGAGAGATTGTACGCCTCCATGGTATCCCAGTATCCATCATTTCAGATAGAGGTACACAGTTCACATCACGGTTCTAGAGAGCCGTACAGTAGGAGTTGGGTACTAGGGTGGAGCTGAGCACAGCCTTTCACCCTCAGACGGACGAGCAGTCCGAGCGCACGATTCAGATTCTTGAGGATATGCTCCGTGCTTGTGTGATGGAGCTCGGAGGGTCAAGGGACCAGTTCTTTCCACTTGCGTAGGTTGCCTACAACAACAGTTACCAGTCCAGCATTCAGATGGCACCTTATGAGGTTTTTATGGTAGGCGGTGTCGGTCCCCAGTGGCTTAGTTCGAGTCGAGCGAGGCCCGAATATTGGGTACAAATTTGGTCCAGGATGCCTTGGATAAGGTGAAGGTGATTCAGGATAGACTTCGCACAACCTAGTCCGGACAGAAGAGTTATGCAGACCAGAAGGTTCGTGATTTGGCATTATGGATGGAGAGCGGGTCTTGCTTCGAGTATCGCCTATGAAAGGCGTCATGAGATTCGGGAAGAAGGGAAAGCTGAGCCCGAGGTTCATTGGTCCTTTTGAGATATTGCAGTGTGTTGGGGAGGTTGCTTATGAGCTTTCCTTACCTCCCAGCCTAGTAGGGGTTCACCCGGTATTCCACATTTCTATGCTCCGAAAGTATCACGGTGATCCGACTCATGTATTGGATTTAAGTTCAGTCCAGCTGAACAAGGATCTATCTTATGTTGAGGAGCCAATAGCCATTTTGGACATGCAGGTCAGAAAGCTCAGGTCAAAGAATATTGCTTCAGTAAAGGTCCAGTGGAGGGGTCAGCCGGCTGAGGAGGCGACTTGGGATACCGAGCAGGATATCCGCAGCCGTTACCCTCATCTCTTCACAGCTTCAGGTGTGTCTTTATACTCGTTCGAGGACGAACGATTATTTTAAGAGGGGGAGAATGTAACGAGACCGGGGGTCATTTTTAGAGTTAGATCCCCGATCCCCTAATAATTGCTTTCCCCATATTTATTTATGCCATTGAGACCCTCCGGGAGGAATGGTTGTGAGTTTCGGAGTATTTTGGGACACTTAGTACCTAAATGAAAGCTTAAGTCTTAGAATTTGGACCGTAGTCGGAACTGTGTGAAGAAGGTTTTGGAATGGAATTCCGTCGATTCCGTTAGCTCCGTTGAGTGATTTTGTGCTTAGGAGTCTTATCTTGATTTGATGACATTGGCATGTAATAATTTTGATACTATTTCTCTTTATTTTTACTTATCGTTATTTTTCACTTTTGGTATGTCTATAACTTTACCATTCCATGTATATATTCATCTCCATGTTTTATATATTCGTTTCACTCCATTATTGTACATATTCATTTTACTTCCCGTAGTTTACTTCATAACTTCTTTTGTATTTTTCCTTAATAGCTTAGCTTCTTATTTCCTTTAGTAGCTTGTTTTTGAGTTTTTAGCTTCTCTTCACATTTTTTTTACGTGATCAATAAGCCTTTGGTTTTCTTAATGCCACGGTTCCTTCCAAAGGTGGATATTGTGTGAACCGGGTGGCTCTTCCCAACGATAGATGACGTGACAACCTTCTTAAGGGATTGAGTCCGTTTTATTTTTTCTTTGATATTTAGTAGTAATGAATAAAGTTTCTCAAGTAGGCTTCACTTGGTACTAACACATTTACATTCGACCTCATGGTTAGAGACAAGTTGACTGATAAAGAATAACTCTAGTTGTGACCTTTAGACTCTTGAGTTGACTAAAACTATCATCAAGTGGTTTCTTTGAGCCATCTGTGATCTATCTTAGCTAGGGTTGTTGTGGGCCCTCGACTTTGTTCTCTTTAACAATCCAGTAGCTTGGGAGGTGAGGTACTGAATTGCAAGTCCAAGTCCCGTGCCAATAAGTCTAGAACTTGCCCTGAATGTTTGTCTAGGCAAAATTCTAAGTGTAGCTCGACTTGAGAAGTGATTGTAGGCTCTCCTTGGTCCCATTTGAACTTTGTAAGATTTCGTAGCCTACCAATATAATATCCCTAGTCAACCCCTTTGAGCCTAAGCCTTTTTCATTCAGTAGCCACAATATTTCCTTAGCATTCATGATAAACGAATTGGCAAGAGCATAAGTTTGGGGGAGAGACGAAGAATTTGAAAGTGATAAAAGTTTCAAAGAACAAAAAAGAATTAAGGAAAAGAAAATGCAAAGAAAAGGATGAAAAGCCAAACAGAAACATGTCAAAAAGAAAGTAAAGGTTGAAAGGATTCAAAGAAAACAATGTTGAAAGGCATGGAATGATGAGAAAAGGAGAAAAACGATTGTCATGAATAAGAAAGAGTGACAAAGAGTCAAGAAAGTATGAGCCGAAATGAGAAAATGGAATGCTTAAGGAAAGATGAAACCATCATAATTCGTTATGTCCCACCTTGATCCAAAAGCCTTCATTACATTCCTGCTAAAGCCCTATATGATTTCAAGTTGAGTGAGCTTACAGTAGTGGTGACTTACATAAGGGGCAAGCTCATGGTACTTAGAGCCGGACTTGTGAAATTCTTTTGAGAGTGATGAGCGCACTTCTTCACAATCCTTGATTTGAGTGTTGCATTCTAAAAAGTGAGATTTGCTAAAGCAGAATAGAGTAGGGGGAGTCTGGGATCCACAATGACTTACGTAAGGGAGCGAGCTTCCTTGATGAATTGAGTCACCTCTTGATGTTCTTGTGTCATATTAGAACTATGGAACTCAACAGGTCATAGCATGATGTTGTTGATAATGCATTTTTGTTGAAGGTAATTGTTAGTCCCAATTAATGCTTGATGAAGTCACCTTAGGAAAGCTGAAATATCCTTTTTGTTTTCTCGTGGATATGGGAATTACCTTGTTTTCTTGAGGACAAACAAAAGCTTAAGTTTGGAGGAGTTGATAAGTGGGGATTTTAGCCTATTATTTTCTCTCTTTTACTTAGGTTTTGGGCCAAAAATGCGTAAAGGTATACCCAGAAACTAACTTAATGTGCTTGCTTGTAGGGTTTGTTCAAAATGAGCCAAAGAAGCCATAATCAACTCATAAAGGAGTCAAACTTGAACAAAACCAATACTGGGATAGAACGCAGACCGCAACATAATAGTGCAACCGCATAAGTGTTAACACTGAGGAGGCCATTAACTCGTGGACTGCGAGTTGGAGATTCAGAGAAATGGTTTTTGGGCACAGACATGGACGCGTACAGCGACAGAAAATGGCAGTCGCGAGTTAATGTTTGTGCCCAAAAACCATTTCTCTGAATCTCCAACTCACGATCCGTGAGTTAATGGCCGCCTTAGTGTTAGCACTTACGTGGCCACACTTTTATGTCATGGTCCGCACGCAATCCCAGACTTGGTTTTGTTCAATTTTGACTCCTTTATGAGTTGATTATGGCTTCTTTGGCTCATTTTGAACAAACCCTACAAGCAAGCACATTAAGTTAGTTTTCAGGAATACCTTTATGCATTTTTGTCCCAAAACCTAAGTAAAAGAGATCAAATAATAGGCTAAAATCCCTACTTATCAAGGAGCATGTCCGTAATGTGTTTTGGAGGTCCGTAGTAGATTTAAGCTTGAATTAGTGAGAGTTGGATTTTTGGAGATTTTGGCCGGTAGTGGAAATTTTGATATAGAACCCAGAATGAGATTCCGGAAGTTGGTGTAGGTTCGTAGAGTTATTTGTGACTTGTGTGTAAAATTTGGAGTCATTTGGACTAGTTTTGACATGTTTCAGCGTCGTTTGAAATTGGGAAATTCTAAGTTCCTTAGGCTTGAATCCGTGCTTAATTCATGTTTCTGATGTTGTTTGATATGGTTTGAAGGCTCGACTAAGTTTGTATGATGCTATGGGTTGTGTTGGTATATTTGGTTGAGGTTCCAAGAGCCTCGGGTGTGTTTCGGATGCTCAACAGGTAATTTTTAGACTTAAGAAGTTGGCTGGTTTTGCTGGTGTTCTGTAGCTGGTGTTCTTCATTGCGATCGCGTGAGGAGGTTCGCGATCGCGCAGAGAAATAAGGAGGCCAGCTAGGTTAACTCTTCACGTTTGCAAAGAATGGGATGCGATCACGTAGGTTAGTCAGGTTATGCATCACGAACGCATGGGCCAGGTCGTGTTCGTGAAGAAGAAATAAGGCGGCAAAAGGGGAGCTGTGTGTTACCCTTCACAATCGCGTAAGGTCAATCGCGATCACGTGAGCCAGTGAAGCCAATGCATTGCATTCACGTGAGGAGTGACACGTTCACGTAGGGTCAAATCATAAGGCAGCGAAGTTGTTCTTTGCGATCGCGATTAAGGAAATAACTGGGCAGATTTTTAAGTTAAAAATCGAGGGCTTTTTGTTCATAACTCAAAAGTTGATTGAGAGCTCGGTAGAAGGAGAATTTTTGGGAGATTTTCGGAGGGAGTTTTTGGGTAAGTATTCCTAACTCCTTTATGATTGATTCCCACTAATCTATTCTTAATTTATCATCTAATTTCGGATTTGGGATGAAAATTGGGGAAAATTTGAGAAAAGTTCTTATGCTGAATTTTGGATTTTGATCGAGAATTTAGTATCGGATTTGAGTAAATTTTGTATGTTTAGACTCGTGAGTGAATGTATGTTCGTAATTTGTAATTTTTACCCGATTTCGAGTCGTGGTCCCGGGGAGACTTTTTGGGCGTTTTTCCTATTTTCATTCCTTAGCTTCCCCATATGACGTTTGGTACTGTTTGATGTATGAGCGCTGTGTACGTGAGGTGATGAGTACGTACATGGGCTATTGTTTTAAAAATCCCGTTTTTCTTCTAAATCATAAACCTTTTTCCTTTGGTTGAACTGCACTATTAAGTTTAACTACCCTGTTTAGATTAGGAAAGCATGCCTACGTTTTTTGACTGTCTACTTGAAATTTTGTGCAGCATGAATAGGTAGATTCCTATTTTTCCTTGGTTGCATTTACTCTAAACTATACATTTCAATGTTGTAACTGTCATGTCATTGTTGAATTACATATTTACTTTGGGACTACGGACGTATTCTGGGAGATCCCCCATGTCTTGCATATTTACTTTGGGAATACGGCGTATTCCGGGAGATCTCCCAGCACTGCATATTTATTTTGGGACTATAGACGTATTCTGGGAGATCCCCTTGTACTACATATATATTATGGGACTACACATGTATTCCGGTAGATCCCCTTGTACTGCATATTTATTTTGGGACTAAAGACGTATTCCGGGAGATCCCCTTGTACTGCATAAAGAATTCGGGACTACAGGACGGTGTTCGGGGAGATTTTCCTATTGTGTTTCTCTTGTTCTGAGCCGAGGGCTTCTTGACTTTTATTATTGAAGACTTCCTTACTTATTTTACTGTAGAATATATTTATATCTCTTGTTGTTTTTAGTTCTTTATATTTACACCGGTAGGGCCCTAACCTGACCTCGTCACTACTCGACCGAGGTTAGGTTTGGCACTTACTGGGTACCATTGTGGTGTACTCATGCCCTTTCCTGCACATGTTTTTGTGTGCAGATCCAGGTACAAGCTATCAGCCTCGGGGTTAGTGCGCGCTTGCTTATTCTAGGAGACTTTAAGGTATTTCTGCTCGCGTCCGCAGATCCTCGGAGTCCCCTTGTATTCCCTCGCTTAGAGATTTTTCTTTGTTATCTTCAGACTTTTGTATAGAGAGCTACATAAATTATAGCAGCTTGTGATTTAGCGACATTCCGGGTTTTGGGAGATTTTTATTGTATATGAGCCGAGTGGCACTACTCTTGTTATTTAAATTCATGTTGTTTTATCTTTTATCGTGGTGTTGTCTTTAATTTTTCTGCAATAATAAGCTTACCTAGTCGTAAAGACTAGGTGCCATCACGATACCTTTCGGAGGGATAAAATGGATCGTGACAGAATCCTATTAGTATAATTACATTTGGGCTGTCTAATTCATATAAAATTGAACAAATAAATACCTTTAGTTATGTAATCCTATTACTTTTAGGATATACTTCTTAAAAGTTTATAGTATTAATTTAATTTGAAAACATATTATAATGTCATATTACTAATTTAATTTGAGAATATATTATATTGTCCAAATTCATTTAGAAAAAGGAGAGTCTATATTATTATAAAATTTTAAATACAATATCAATATACCAAAACATGCCTAAATTATTAAACAGAAGAAGTCATAGCAAGAGAACATAACTCTAATAACCTATTTTTTGAACTACAATACCATATATGCTAATTTTTAGTATTTAAGATTTTAAAATTAATAAAATTTGGTCTATTAAATTATTATTAAAAATATGTAGGAAGCTTTAATAAAATAAATTTCATAATAATCCTTTGTATTGGCAATACATTACCACTTCATAATGTCCGATACCAACAAAAAATAAAAGAAATATTAAATGGACTACATAATTATTAATTTTTGGTGTAATATTTAAAAATACACAATTATTAAGAAACAACTCAGTAAATATTTAAGAATATCAATGTGTAAGAAAGTGAAAAAATGGTTGATAAGAGTCAATACCACTAATGATTCTACAAACATAAAGATCTAAAAGTGAAATGTCATATTAATCTTTTATTGTTTGAAAATAAAATTTATGGTGGATAAAATTATAATTAAGATTAAATATTGAAAACAAGAGATTGTCACGACCCTAATTCTCAACCCTCGGGATTGTGATGGCGCCTAACAACACACTTGCTAGGCAAGCCAATGTTAGAAATTAATTAACTATTTTCTTAAAACAATTTAATTAAATACAAGTAAGCAGTTTAGAATATGTGAAATCTAATACTATCCAATAGAGGAATCAAGAATAATGTACGAATTAATGAAATGAAACTCGAAACTAATTCTAATATCTAGCTACCCAAGGTCTGGAGTCCCAATTCACGAACTACTAAAGAATACTACAAGTATTTGGCTGAAAGAAATATATATCTATTTTGAATGAAATAAAACAGCAATCTAAATAACGTAGAGAAGACGCTAGGAATCTGCGGACGCCAGCAGATCTACCTCGTGTCTCCGTACGAATGCTCAGCTACTACTCGATAACTCAAGTTTGGCGGGAACCTGGATCTGCACAATAAGTGCAGAGTGCAGTATCAGTACAACCGACCCCATGTACTGGTAAGTGCCGAGCCTAACCTCGACAAAGTAGTGACGAGGCTACGGCGGGGCATTTATAACATCACCTGGATACAATGTATAATAAAGCAAGAAGGGAATAATAAACTAATTAAACAGTAACTTGCAACAATTAATAAAACAACTCGGTTAAATTTTCCAGATCTCAGCTATAACCAATCCTCACGAAAATTTCCAAGTTTCAATTTAAAATAACGGTAAAAGCAGAGTATGGGAAACAATAGAATAAAACAGTAAGTTTTCCAGTCTTTATCATATAATTAGTAAAACATGAATATACTCCCTTATTGTTGCTAGTTGCGGCGCGCAACCCGCTCCCACCTGTCCACCCTTATTGCTCCTCCCTATATATATCACCTTTAATTCTCCTGTTGCGGCGTGAAACCCGATCCCACCTGTCCTCCCTTATTATCCTTGTTGCGGCGTGCAACCCGCTCCCACCAGACAATCACATCTCTTTATTTATAAAAAGATTTCACAATTTAGGTCAAAGCCTTTCACAATATTTATGTCTCAACAATTGTAAGCAGAAAGCTGTACTGTTCATGAACTTCATCAATTATTATTTCCCAATGAAACCAATCGGAGTGTATCATAAAACACTGTCAACCAGCTCAACCCTTTTTGTACCACAATGAAGCCAAGGGATCAACTAACACTTCCAAATATGTGAAACAATATTTAGCAACAAGCTGACGAAAACAAGTAGACATGGAGGCATCGAAATCACGAAAACAATCAAGGCAGGAATATAGTGAATTGGAACCGAGGAAGGGATCATGTTAAACAGATAATTTGGTGGTGCATAGGTACTCGTCACCTCACCTATACACCACACACATGAAAATTTCATATAGAATTTAAGTTGGGGATTTTTATTCCCTCAAGTCAAGGTTAAACCAAACATTACCTCAATTCTGCATGCCACTCACTACTCAATCACAACTTTTCCTTTAGAATTTGCCTCTAACCCACTCGAATTTAATCATAATTGGTTCAATATCATCAATTATTGCTAAAGGAATCAACTTTAATGAAAAACTATGATTTTCCTATGTTCTCCTATAAAATGATAAAAATTAACCCCGGGACCGCTTGGTCTAAACTCGAGGTTCGGTCCAAAACTCGTTTACCCATTCTCCCCCGAGCCCATATATACAATTGGTTTTGGAATCCGACCTCAATTCGAGGTCTAAATTCCCAAATTTCAAAATTCCTAAGTTCTACCCAAAAATCCCAAATTTTACCATGAAAGTTCTAGGTTTTTGGTTGAAATCTTGTAAAAAAGTTGTAAAAGACTGAAAGAAAGTAGTTAGGAATCACTTATCTATGATTTGGAGAAATTTGAGTCTTTCGAAAATTGCCTATGGAGGTTTAGGGTTTGAGAGAATTGAAAAATGAGTGAAAATCCCGTCTAAAGTCCCACTTAACAGGCTGCGGTTATCGTAAATGCGATAAGGGGTTCGAAATTGCGAACCCTTCGAAATTACTGCTGCCTTCGCATTTGCGACCTAAATGTCGCATTTGCGAATTCTGGGCTTGCTGGGCAGTCTTCGCATTTGCGAGGATGGCCTTCCCAGGCCTGGTTCTTATTTATGAACAAAAATGTCTCATTTCACAGGTCTGTCAGCTTCGCAATTGCGGAGCCTGAATTGCGAGATCAGAGGCCTGGTGACAGACACCAGATGCACCAGCTGAGATTTCTAAGTTCTAAACACTCTAGAGCCTACTCGAAACTCACCCGAGCCCTCGGGGATCCAAACCAAACATGCACGCAAGTCTAAAAACATACGGACTTGCTCGTGCGATTAAATCACAAAAATAATATTTAAAACTATGAATTTAACCTCAAAACTCATGATTTTCTCCATAATACTTCAAATTCACTATTTTCTCAACCGGACGTCCGAATCAAGTCAAATGAACTCCGAGTTCCACCAAATTTCACAATAGTACTTAAACAATATAACAAACATGTACCGGGCTACGGAACCAAAATATGGGCCCGATACCAATGATTTCAAACATTAGTTCATTTCTTTATTTCCTTTAAAATCCAGCATAACAATTTTCTTCAAAAAATTGATTTCTAAATCTAGGGACTCCGGAATTCAATTCCGGGCATACGTCCAAGTCCCATATTTTACTGCAGACCTCCCGGGACCGTCGAAACACGGGTCCAGGTCTGTTTACTCACAATGTTGACCAAATTCAACTAAAAAAATCAAATTTAACTCTAACAATTATTATTTCTTATATTTCCACATAAAGGCTTTCCGGATTCACGCCCAGACTGTGCACGCAAATTGAGGTAAATGCAATAAATCTTTTCAAGGCTAATGAGCTCGGAATGGAGCCTTAACCTATAAGATGACCTTTTGGGTCATCACAATCTCCACCTCTAAAACAAACGTTTGTCCTCGAACGGACATAGAAAATTACCTGAACTGGCAAACATGTGGGGATATCTACTCTGCATGTCCAACTCGGACTCCCAAGTAGCTGTCTCAATAGGCTGACCTTTCCACTGCACTCGAATTGAGAGATAACTCTTTGATCTCAATTGACGAACCTCTCGGTCTAAAATGGCTACCGGCTCCTCCTCACAAGTCAAATCCTTGTCCAATTGGACAGAATGGAAATCTAACACGTGGGACGGGTCACCATGATATTTTTGGAACATAGATACATGAAATATCGGATGAACTACGGATAACCCTGGAGGCAACGCGAGTCTATAAGCTACCTCCCCACTCTATCAAGAATCCCAAATGGGTCGATATACCTAGGGCTCAACTTGCCCTTCTTCCCAAACCTCATAACACCCTTCACGGGCGATACCCAAAGTAGTAATCTCTCTCCAACCATGAATGCCACGTCACGAAACTTACGGTCGGCATAACTCTTTTGCCTGTACTGAGCTGCACGAAGTCAATCCTGTATAATATTGACCTTGTCCAAGGCCTCCTGAACTAAGTCTGTACCCAATAACTGAGCTTTTCCCGGCTCAAACCATCCAATTGGCGATCTGCACCGTCTACCATATAATGTCTCATAAGGAGCCATCTAAATACTCGACTAGTAGCTATTACTGTAGGCAAACTCCGCTAACAACAAAAACTGATCCTAAGAACCTCCAAAATCAATAACACGGGCGCAGAGCATATCCTCCAAGATCTGAATAATACGCTCGGATTGCCCGTCCATCTGAGGATAGAATGATGTGCTCAACTCAACCCGTGTACCCAACTCACGCTGAACTTCCCTCCAAAAGTGCGAGGTAAACTGCGTACCCTGATTAGAAATGATAGACACGAGCACACCGTGAAGGTGAACAATCTCTCAAATATATATCTCTGCCAACCGCTCTGAAGTATTGCCACTTGAATGAAATGTGCTGATTTAGTTAGCCTATCCATAATAACCCAAACGGTGTCAAACTTACTCTAAGTCTGTGGGAGTCCAACAACGAAGTCCATAGTGATATGCTCCCACTTCCACTCAGGAATTTCTATTTTCTGAAGCAAACCACCGGGTCTCTGGTGCTCATAATTCACCTGTTGGAAATTCAAACAACGAGCCATATAAGCAACAATGTCCTTCTTCATCCTTCGCCACCAATAATGCTGCCGCAGGTCCTGGTACATCTTGGCAGCACCCGCGTGAATAGAATACTTAGAACTGTGAGCCTCCTCAAGGATAAACTCATGAAACCCATCAACATTAGGCACACATATATGACCTTGCATCCTCAAAACACCATCATCTCCAACCATAGCCTCTTGGCACCACCGTGCCGAACTGTATCCCTAAGGACCATCAGATGCGGGTCATCATCCTACCGATCTCTGATACACTCAAGTAAAGAAGACTGAGCGACTGTACAAGCCAAAACACGACTGGGAGAAATATCCAACCTCATGAACTGATTAGCCAAAGTCTGAATATCTGAAGCTAACGGTCTCTCACCGACTAGAATGAATGCACGGCTGCCCATATTCACTACCTTCCTACTCAATGCATTGGCCACCACATTGGCCTTCTCCGGTGATACAATATAGTGACGTCATAATCTTTCAATAACTATAACCATATCCTCTGCCTGAAATTAAGATCATTTTGCTTGAACAAGTATTGAAGGCTGTGATGATCCGTGAAAACCTCAAACGACATGCCATAAAGATAGTGTCTCCAAATCTTCAATGTGTGAACAATGGCTGCCAACTCTAAGTCATGGACAAGATAATTATTCTCATGGAATTTCAACTACCGAGACGCATATGCAATCACCCTACCCTCCTGCATCAATACCTCTCCAAGCCCAACATGGGAGGGATCACAATATACCGTGAAAGATCCCGAACCTGATGGTAACACCAACACCGGTGCTGAAGTCAAGGCTGTCTTGAGCTTCTGAAAGCTCGCCTCAAACTCGTCTGACCATTTGAATGGGGCACCTTTCTGAGTCCATTTAGTCATTGGGGCTGTTATAGATGAGAAACCCTCCACAAAATGACGGTAGTAACCCGCCAAACCCAAGAAACTCCTGATTTCCATGGCTGAAGTGGGTCTAGGCTAGTTCTTGACTGCCCCTATCTTCTTAGGATCTACCTGAATACCTTCTGCTGACACTATGTGAACCAAGAAAGCTACTAAACCCAACCAGAATTCGCACTTTGAAAATTTTGCATACAATTGACTATCCCTTAAAGTCTAGAGCGCTACTCGGATGTGCTGCTCATGCTCCTCCTGGCTACGAGAGTATCTTAGAATATCATCAATGAACACTATTACGAAGGAATCCAGATGAGGCTTGAAAACCCGATTCATCAAGTCCATCACCAGAAATTCATAGTGCCCATATCTTGTCCGAAAGGCTGTCTTAGGAACATCGGACGCCCTAATCTTCAACTCATGGTAGCCCTATCTCAGATCAATTTTCGAAAACACCCTGGCACCCTGAAGCTGATCAAATAAATCATCAATTCTCGGAAATGGATATTTATTCTTGACGACGACTTTATTCAACTGACAGTAGTCTTTACACATTCTCATTGACCCATCCTTCTTCTTCACGAAACAAACTGGTGCATCCCAGGGCGAGACACTAGGCCTAATGAAGCCCTTATCAAGCAAGTCTTGCAACTGTTCTTTCAATTCTTTCAATTTTTTCAACTCTGGTGGGGCCATCCGGTATGGAGGAATAGAAATGGGCTGAGTGCTAGGAGCCACATCAGTGCGAAAATCAATATCCCTGTTAGGTGGCATCCCTGGCAGGTCTGCTGGAAACACCTCGAGAAACTCATGAACAATAGGCTCCGAATCTATCAAAGAGACTTTAGCATTAGAATCACAAATATGAGCCAAATAAGCCAAACATCCCATCTCAACCATGCGACGAGCCTTGGCATAAGAAATTACTCTGCTGGGAGAATGACCAGGAGTTCCTTTCCATTCTAATCGAGGCAACTTTGGCAAGGCTAACGTAACTGTCTTGGCGTGACATTCTAAGATGGAATAATAAGGTGACAACCAATCCATGCCCAATATGACATCGAAATCGACCATGTCAAGAAGCAAAAGGTCTACACTAGTTTCAAGACCCTCAATAACGACTACGCACGAACGATACACACGATCTACCACAATAGCATCCCCCCCGGGCGTAGACATATAAGCAGGGATACTCAAGGAATCGCGGGGCATAACCAAATACGAGGATAAATAAGATGATACATAAGAATGAGCAGACCCCGGATCAAACAGAATTGAAGCATCTCTATTGCAAACAGAAATGGTACCTGTGATAACAGTATCGGAGGACTCCGTCTCAGGTCTGACTAGAAATGCATACAATCGGGGCTGGGCCCCACCACCCTGAATTATGTCTCTAGGAGGAACTATGATAGGCGGACCTCCAACTCTAGCGGGCTGGCCTCCACCTCTAACAATCTGACCCCTACCTCTGGCTACCTGAACCCTAACCCTGGCTGGCTGGGGAGGTGGTGCTACAGATGGTGCCGGAACTATGGCACGAGAACCTTCATGATGTAGCTTATTACCCGAATACCTCGACAAGCTCTCCAAATATTCCCATATTCACCACTCTCAAAGCATCCCTCCTGATAAAGAGGCTGACCCTGACGAGCCGGCTGACCACGATAATAACTCTGCAAAGGAGGTGCTCTGATAGGAGCTGATGGTGCGCTATAGACTGGCTAAGCAGAAGGAGGCGTATAAGAACCACGACCACCTGAGGTACCATGTGAAGCCTGGAGTGCTGAATGGAATGACCTGGAAGAATGGCCTCTGCTAAAAGTAACCCCACCTCCAGATGAGGAGCCGTTGAATCCACCAGAATGGTGAGGTCTCTTGTCTGAACCCTGACCTCCCAATTCGAGAACCATCTCGACTCTCCTGGCCACATTGGCCGCATCCTGAAAGGAAATCTTGCTCCCTTTCTCCTTAGCCATATGCAATCTGATCGGCTGAGCAAGGCCCTCAATAAATCTCCTGACCCTCTCTCTCTATGGGCAACAAAGGAATAACATGTCAAGAAAAATTCACAAAGCGAGTCTCATACTGGGTGACAGTCATGCTGCCCTGCTGAAGATGCTCAAACTGACGGCGGCTCCTCTCTATTAGTGATAGGCAGAAACTTCTCCAAAAAGAGATGCGAAAACTGATCCCAAGTCAGAGCAGGTGACCCAGAAATGCAACACCACACTTACTAGGCAAGCCAATGTTATAAATTAATTAATCATTTTCTTAAAATAATTTAATTAAATACAAGTAAACAGTTTAGAATATGTGAAATCTAATACTATCCAATAGAGGAATCAATAATGTACGAATTAATGAAATGAAACTCGAAACTAATTCTAATATCTAGCTACTCAAGGTCTGGAGTCACAATTCACGAACTACTAAAGAATACTACAAGTATTTGGCTGAAAGAAATATATATCTGTTTTGAATGAAATAAAATAGCAATCAAAATAATGTAGAGAAGACTCCAGGAATCTGTGGACGCCAGCAGATCTACCTCGTGTCTCTGTATGAATGCTCAGCTACTACTCGATAATTCAACTCTGGCCGAACCTGGATCTACACAAGAAGTGTAGAGTGCAGTATCAGTAAAACCGACCCTATGTACTAGTAAGTGTCGAGCCTAACCTCGTCGAAGTAGTGATGAGGCTATGACGGGGCATTTATAACATAACCTAGATACAATGTATAATAAAGCAAGAAGGGAATAATAAACTAATTAAACAGTAACTTGCAACAATTAATAAAACAACTCAGTTAACTTTTCTAGATCTCAGCTATAACCAATCCTCACAAAAATTTCCAAGTTTCAATTTAAAATAACGGTAAAAGCAGAGTATGGGAAACAATAGAATAAAATAGTAAGTTTTCTAGTCTTTATCATATAATCAGTAAAACATGAATATCCTCCCTTATTACTCCTTGTTTCGGCGCGCAACCCGCTCCTACCTGTCCACCCTTATTGCTCCTCCCTATATATATCACCCTTATTTCTCTTATTGCGGCGTGAAACCCGATCCCACCTGTCCTCCCTTATTACTCATTGTTGCAGCGTGAAACCCGCTCCCACTAGAAATCACATCTCTTTATTTATAAAAATATTTTACAATTTAGGTCAAAGCCTTTCACAATATTTATGTCTCAACAATTGTAAGAAGAAAGCTGTACTATTCATGAACTTCATCAATTATCATTTTACAATGAACCAACCAGAGTGTATCGTAAAACACTGTCAACCAACTCAACCCTTTTTGTACCACAATGAAGCCAAGGGATCAACTAACACTTCCAAATACGTGAAACAATATTTAACAACAAGTTGACGAAAACAAGTAGACATGGAGGCATCGAAATCACGAAAACAATCAAGACAGGAATATAATGAATTGGAACAGGGGAAGGGATCATGTTAAACAGATAATTTGGTGGTGCATAGGTACTCGTCACCTCACCTATACACCACACACATGAAATTTCACATAGCATTTAAGTTGGGGATTCCTATTTCCTCAAGTCAAGGTTAAACCAAACACTTACCTCAATTCCGCAGGATACTCACTGCTCAATCACAAATTTTCCTTTTGAATGTGCCTCTAACCCGCTTGAATCTAATCATAATTGGTTCAACATCATCAATTATTTCTAAAGGAATTAACTTTAATGAAACACTATGATTTTTATATGTTCTCCTATCAAACGACAATAATCGACCCCGGGCCCGCTTGGTCTAAACTCGAGGTTCGGACCGAAACCCGTTTACCCATTATCCCCGAGCCCGGATATACAATTGGTTTTGGAATCCGACCTCAATTCGAGGTCTAAATTCCCAACTTTTGAAATTCCTAAGTTCTGCCCAAAAATCCCAAATTATACCATGAAAAATCTAGGTTTTTGGTTGAAATCTTGTAAAAAGTTGTAAAGGATTGAAAGAAAGTAGTTAGGAATCACTTACCTATGATTTGGAGAAGTTTGAGTCTTTGGAAAATCGCCTATGGAGGTTTAGGGTTTGAGAGAATTGAAAAATGGGTGAAAATCCCGTCTAAAATCCCACTTAACAGGCTGCGGTTATCGCAAATGCGATCAGTGGTACGCAATTGCGAACCCTTCAAAATTACTGTTGCCTTCGCATTTGCGACCTAAATGTCGCATTTGCGACTTCTGGGCTTGTTGGGCAGTCTCGCATTTGGGAAGTAAATCTCGCATTTGCGAGGATGGCCTTCCCAGGCCTCGTTCGTAATTGCGAACAAAAATGTCGCATTTCCCAGGATTGTCAGCTTCACAATTGCGGATCCTGATCTCCCAATTGCGAGATCAGAGGCCTGGTGACAGACACCAGATGCACCAGCTGAGATTTTTAAGTTCTAAACACTCCGTAGCCTACCCGACTCACCCGAGCCCTTAGGGCTCCAAATTAAACATGCACACAAGTCTAAAAACATCATACAGACTTGCTCGTGCGATCAAATCACAAAATAACATTTAAAACTACGAATTTAACCTAAAAACTCATGATTTTCTCAAGAATACTTCAAATTCACTATTTTCTCAACCAGACGTCCGAATCAAGTCAAATGAACTCTGAGTTCCACCAAATTTCACAAATAGTACTTAAACAATATAACAAATATGTACCGGGATACGGAACAAAAATACGGGCCCGATACCAATGATTTCAAACATTAATTCATTTCTTTATTTCCTTTAAAATCCAGCATAACAATTTTCTTCAAAAAATTGATTTCTAAAGCTAGGGAATTCGGAATTCAATTTCGGGCATACACCCAAGTCCCATATTTTACTGCGGACCTCTCGGGACCGTCGGAACACGAGTCCGAGTCCGTTTACTCAAAATGTTGACCAAAGTCAACGAAAAAAATCAAATTTAACTCTAAAAATTATTATTTCTTATATTTCCACATAAGACTTTCCGGATTCATGCCCGGACTGCGCACACAAATTGAGGTAAATATTTTCAAGGCTAATGAGACCGGAATGGAGTATTAATCTATAAGATGACCTTTTGGGTCATCACAGAGATGAACTAATATTAAGATCTGAACCAACGTAGAATAAATATTTTTATGTTGAAACCAAATAATTAAATCTTTTAAATAACTATTTAGCAAGAAAATCCAATTTCATTATTTTTTAAATTTATCATATGAGTAAATTGTTATTCAAGTTAAAAAAAACTTAGGGTGCATAAATTTATTCCATAAAAAGAGCGTTAGAACATAAAATAAAAAGGTAAGTATATTATTAAAAAATTAAAATGTTATACAAGTGTCTGAGAAAACACAATCAAAGCTAAATCGTAAACAAGAATAAACTTTCAAGACTATATTATAAAGAGTCCACTCTGCTATACAGAATTATACTTTGTAGATGCCTCTGGCGGAATAGAAATAATATTTTCATGTCATACATTACTTGCAATATCATATCAAGAGGCATGATACTGTTAGCAATAATAGCAAGTGGTGTACCAATAACGATTTTATTGTGAGGCCACCCACTTTAGATTTGATATACCTCTTCAAATAGCTTAAATAACCATCACAAATATATCATAGCAGAGAAATGATGCTTAATTTCTAAGGAAATCAAAATTAATTATATGAGATTAAGCACTTATGGCTAAGTGTCAAACGATTGAAAGGATTTCCCGGAGTTCTAGAGATATATTGGATATTAATAAACCATATGGTAATGATTTGGGATGTGATTTATGTCAAGTACTACCAGTAGTTCCAAAATTGACAAAAGCAGAGACTGTAAAACCTGGCTTGCCAAAGTTATACTTCTAGTCTCAAATGAAAAATATTCAACTGACAAGAAATATAAAGTAAGAACAGATCCAGTATTCAGTATCTTTTTATTTTGTGTCAGAAACGAAGAAGAGCATCCAATAAAAGATGATTTAGTGCTTCTTACACACTTGGTTATAAATCCCAATGGTAATAGTAGTGCATTTAATAATAGAAATATTTCTATCATTAGATTAAAATGCAATTTGTGCAAATCGCATGATATAATTAAAAAGATATCTTAGCTAGCAGAAATGAATATGTTGATCAACTACATAAAAGGTTGATTGCTAAATTTTATAGTAAAAAAAAATATTTTTCTATTTTTGACTATGATACCAATAATTATTACCAAGAAGAATACATAAATACTTTAATACCAAATGGCCTTCTACCATACATGATTGTTGTCGAGTTTATTATTTCTTACATATGTTAGTGTAACGATCCGACCTGTCGTTTTGAGTATTACAGCCATGCTCCCCTATTTACCGCTCAATTTATGCTTTACAATTGTTATATGACTTGCCGGGGTAATTGGTTCGGATCCGGTGAGGTTTTGAAATGAATTGATACACTTAGTCTCTAAGATGAAAATTTAAGTTGAAAAGGTTGACCGGATGTTGGCTTATGTGTAAACGACCCCGGAATAGAGTTTTGTTGATTTCAAAGCTCTGTATGGTGATTTCGGACTTAGGATCGTGTCCGAAAAATTATTTGGAAGTCCGTAGTAAATTAGGCTTGAAATGGCTAAAATAGAAATTTAAGTTTGGAAGTTTGACCAGGGAGTTGATTTTTTTATATCGGGGTCGAAATCTAATGACAGAAATTGGAATAAGTCAATTGTGTCATTTATGACTTGTGTGCAAAATTTGAGGTCAATCGGACTTGATTTGATAGGTTTTGGCATTGAATGTAGAAGTTGAAAATTTTTAGTTTCATTAAGCTTGAATTGGGGTATGATTCGTTGTTTTAACGTTTTTTGATTTTATTTGAGGTTTCGACTAAGTTCATATGATATTTTAGGACTTGTTGGTGTATTTGGTTGAGGTCTCGGGGCCTCGAGTGAGTTTCAGATGGTTAATGGATTGAATTTTGGACTTGGAACTTTGCTGGAATTTTCTAATGCACTGTCTGGTTTCCTTCTTTGCATTTGCGAGAAGGGTCTCACATTCGCAAAGAGGAACTAGAGGTAGGCGAGTTTGTTCTTCGCGTTCGCGACGAAGGGATCGCGTTCGCGTTCGCGAAGGGTTGATCCAGTGTTCACGCGTTCGCGTTCGCGTAGAAGGGCGAGGCCAATATGGGTAATGGGCATTAAAGCTTCGCGTTAGAGAAGGCCAAGCAAGGTAAAGCATCACGTTCGTGAGGCTTCCTTCACGTCCGCGTAGAAGAAGTTTGAAGCAACCCAAAAATGTGCTTCACGAACGTGAGTGACTTGTCGCGTTCGCGAAGAGGAAAGACCTAGACATAATATTTAAATTCTGAATATGGAACGAAGTCCCATTTTTCATTTTTGACGATTTGGAACTCGGAAAGAGGCGATTTCGGGAGATTTCAAGGAAAATAATGGGGTAAGTGTTCTTAACTCAATTTTGGTCAAATTACCCGAATCTATGGTTGTTTTTAGCCTTTAATTGGTGATTTTAGTTTTAAAATTGTGAAAAACCCTCTTGGTTTAATTTGAAGATTTGAGGGTCGAGTTGATGTCAGAATTTGGTAAAATTTGTATGGTTGGACTCGTGGTTGAATGGGCGTTCATATTTTGTAACTATTGTTGGGTCCCGAGACGTTATCCCCACGGATTATTTTTGAGTTAAATTTCAGATTTTGTTTGAAAATTATTATTTTCATATGAAATTAATTCCAATAATTTGTATTTATTGACTCGAATTAATTGTGACTAGATTTGAGGCGTTCGGAGGCCGATTCCCGAGGCAAGGATATAGCGGAGTAAATAATTATATGGTTTAAGGTAAGTAACATTTCTAAACTTTTTTCTGAGGGTATGAATCCTCAAATTTTGTGTTATATTAATTTTTGGAGGTGACGCACATGCTAGATGACGAGCGTGTGGGCATGCACCATAGAAATTTTGTCTTAAATAAAATCTGTGGAGTAGTAAAATTAAGAATCATATTATTATTCGAATATTCTCCACGTGTTAGAGAAATTGAGTTGAAACTCGTATTAAAGATCATGTTTAGGCTATGTATTGATATTTTGGGAGCCATAGGGTCGTGCTGCTGTTGAACTTAGTTGTTTTAAAATGTACATTTCATACTCAGTCATGTTCATCCATTGTGAGGATATTGATGAGATCGAGTTGCGTGCCGCAATAGGCCATATCGACTTTATATATATTATTATTATATTGATGGGGGCTGCCCGCTGCAGCAGGCCTTATAGGCTTTATTATTATATGGATCAGGGCTGCCTGCTATCGACTTTATATTATTGTGATGACCCAAAGAGTCATCTTATAAATTAAGACTACATTCCAGGCTCATTAACCTTAAAAAGACTAATTTTAATTACCTCGATTTACGTGCATATTCGGGGTGTGAAACCGGAAAGCTTTTATGTGAAAATATGAGAAATGGTAACTTTTGGAATTTAAAACTTGGTTTTAGTTGACATTGTTGAACATTTTTAGTAAACGGACCCAGATCTGTGCTCCAACGATCCCGGAAAGTCTGCAATAAAATATGGGACTTGGGCGTATGCCCGGAATTGGATTCCGAGGTCCCTAACCTTAGAAATCAATTTTTGAAAGAAATTATTTTGCTCGATTTTTAATGAAATGAAGAAATGAATTAATATTTAAAATCATTGGTATCGGGCCCGTATTTTTGGTTCCGAATCCCTGTACAGGTTTGTTATGATGTTTAAACCTTATCTGTGAAATTTGGTGAGAATCGAAATTGATCTGACGTGATTCGGATGTCCAGTTGAGAAATAGTTAAAGTTGAGTGTTCTTGAGAAAAATAATGAGTTTTGAGGTTAAATCCATAGTTTTAAATGTTATTTTCATGATTTGATGACTCGAGCAAGTCCGTATGATGTTTTCAGTTACGTGCATTTTTTATTTAGAGCCCCGAGGGCTCGGGTGAGTTTCGGATAGGCCTCGGGGTGTTTTACACTTAGAAAGGTGCTGGTTTTTGCTGTTACTGGTGCTCAGATATGTTGTTCATCGAGTTCCCGTTGATTCAATCGCGAACACGTAGAGTAAATTAATTGGGGTCGTTTTTGTGTTATGCGAACGCGTAGACCCCCACGCGAACGCGAAGCACTGGCAGTTAAAGCTTCGCGAACGCGTGTTGGGCTAAGCAAACACAGAGGGAAAATTGGGCCTGGTGGAGGAGCCTTGATTTCCTCTATGAGAACGCGAACTTAGGGCCGCGAACGCAAAGTTCTCGTTTGGCGAAGCTATGCGAACGCGGCAGACCCACGCGAACGCGATGAAGGCCTGTCCAGTCATATTTAAACAGTGTTAAACACGGACATAACCCTTTCTTTCACTATTTTTTTAACTACGAAGCCCTAAGGACGATTTTCTTCACCAAAGTTCATCCCCAAAGTGTTGGTAATCAATTCTAAACTCTATTCTTTCAATTACCCAATGTTTTTCATCACTTTTAAATTAAAAATCAAGGATTTTCATGGCAAAAATTGAGGATTTTGGTAGAATTAAGGAATTTTGTAAAAATCGAATCTTTACCTCGAATTGAGGTCGGATTTCGAAACTAATTGCATATTCGGGCTCGGCGGTGAATGGGTAAACATAACCTGGTCCGAACCCCGAGTTTTGACCAAGCGGACCCGGGGTTGGGTTTTAACTTTTTTTTGAGAAAACTTAGGAAAAATTATAATTTTCAGTAAAGTTAGTTTCTTTAGAAGTAATTAATGATATTAAGGTAATTATGATTAGATTCGAGTGTATTGAAGGTATATCCAAAGGAAAAGCTATAATTGAGCAGTGAGTGGCCTGCGAATTTGAGGTAAGTGCTTGGTTTAACCTTGACTTGAGGGAATAGAAATCCCCAACTTAAATGATATGTGAATTTGCATGTGTGTGGTGTATAGGTGGGGTGATGAATATCTATGCACCACCAAATTACTTGTTGAACATGATCTCTTCCCCGTTTCCAATTTAATTGATCCCTAGTTTAATTGTTTTATGATCATTGATGCCTTCATGTCTCCTTGGTTCGTCAACTTGCTATTAAACATTGTTTCAAGTATTTTGAAAGTGTTACTTGTTCCTTAGTTGAGCTGGTTGTCAGTTACATTATACATTTCGGTTGGTTTCGCTGTGTATTGATAATTGGTGAAGTTTCTGAATAGTACAGTTTCCTGTTTATGATAATTGAGATTTAAGTATTGTGAAAGGCTTGGAATCTGATTAGTAAAACTTTATTATAAATAAAGAGATGAAATGTGATTTTTCTGGTGGGAGCGGGTTGCACGCTGCAAGAAGGAGTGATAAGGGTGGACAGGTGGGATCGAGTTGCACGCCGCAACAAGAGAATAAGGGTGATATATATATATATAGGGAGGAGCAATAAGGGTGGACAGGTGGGATAGAATTGCACGTCGCAACAAGGAGAAATAAGGGAGAATATTCATGTTTTACTGTTTATAAAATAAAGGTTGGAATACTCATTGTTTTATTGTCATTATTTCATATTCTGCTCTTACTGTTATTTAAAGTGAAACTTATTCTGTTTACAATTGTTGAGACATAAATACTGTGAAAGGCTTTGATTCAAATTGTGAAAATCCTTTTTATAAATAAAGTGATGTGATTGTCTGGTGGGAGCGGGTTGCACGCCGCAACAAGGAGTGATAAAGGTGGACAAGTGGGATCAGTTTGCACGCCGCAACAAGAGAAGTAAGGGTGATATGTATATAGGGAGGAGCAATAATGGTGGACAGGTGGAACGGGTTGCGCGCCGTAAAAAGGAGCGATAAGGGAGAATATTTATGTTTTATCGATTTTCAAAAATAAGGATTTCTGGAGAACTCCGGTTTTATTAAAAAGGATTTCATACTCTGATTTTTACTGTGATTTAAATTGAAATTTGGAAACTTATGTGAGAATTGGTTATAGTTGAGACATGGAAAAAGGTGGCTGAATTATTTTATTTGTTGCTACAGACTATTGTTTAGTTTAGTTTAGAATTTCTTTCTTGCTTTAATATATATTGTTCACAAGTGATATTGTTAATGCCCGCTGTAGCCTTGTCACTACTTCGTCGAGGTTAGGCTCGACACTTACTCAGTACATGAGGTTAGTTGTACTGATACTACACTCTGCACTTCTTGTGCAGATTTAGGTACCGGTCAGAGTTAGGTGAAAGTAGTAGCTGACATTATTTGCACGGAGACACGAGGTAGATCTTCTGGCGTCCGCAGATTCCTGGAGTCTTCCCTTTATTATTTAGATATTTTTTTTATTTCATTCAAAATAGAGATACATTTCTTTCAGACCATTACTTGTAGTATTCTTTAGTAGTTCATGAATTGTGAAACCAGACCCTGGGTAGTTGTACATTTAGTATTAGTTTGTGGTTCGTCCTATTATCTCTAATAT
>ML389204.1:2908-18275 GCA_005239525.1 Nicotiana knightiana
TTTAACTACGTATATAGCATGTTATAGTATATGATAGTAGTATTCATTATTTGTATTATAACAGAGTTAATGAATTACATTTATTCATCACTAGGTTATAAAGTCGATGAATCAATTATAACAGATTAATTGTTATAGGTCGAGACGTTTTGTTTTGAATATTCAACGATGCATTTGAGTAGGTTATAAGTCGATGAATCAATTTACAAGTGTATCAATCCCTAAAATAACATGACCCTTTGTTCCTAGCGCTTCATGTGTGTGTGTGTGTGTGTGTATATATATATATATATATATATATAAAACACTTTGTGCTGCTTTAACTACATATATAGCATGTTATAGTATATAATATTGTATTCATTATTTGTATTATAATAGAGTTAATGAATTACATTCATTTATCACTAAGTTATAAGTCGAAGTTTGTGTTTATATATATAGTTAAAGCAGCATGAAGTGTGTGTTTATATATATACACACACTAACATATACTATAACAAGTTATATATACGTTATAGTATTAGCGACCAAAGTTGGTCTCTACTTTCTTCCCCTTTCAAGAGCGACCAACTTTGGTCGCTAATTTTAAATTTTATTATTAATATGTTATAATTTTTTTAAAATAATAACATAATTATTAAAATTTTATAACTGAGTCCCACTTTTACGACCAAAATTGGTCGCTAAATTCAACATTTCTTTGACCAAGAAGGTCTGACCAGTCCAGTCAATATTTTGACCAAATTAGCGACCAAATAGCGACCAACCTTGGTCGCTAATATATTTACAATTATTTTTTAATAATTTTCTTCAATTTAGCGACCAACTGTGGTCACTTTTCCCGACAGACCCGTTTTGGTCGTAAAAGTTTGGTCGCTTTTTACCGAATTTTTAGTAGTGATATATACCGTGAATATATAAACTTTTGGAAAAATGTAACTAAAATATTCATATAATCGTAGTAACTCTATAACTATAGATGCTACGTTGCTCCACTTTGCTATAAATGCGAAATGTATCGAACAATAACTGTATCTTTTGGGACTTATCGTGAATTACGGTATCACTGTATAAAAATTGATTCAGTTGCGAAAACATGAATCTTTTTATAGAGAAAACTAGAATAGCAACAATTCCCCATATATATATATATATATATATATATATATATATATTTTCAGCGTGGTCAGGTGTGGTGGCAATTCTAGATTTAGAGAAATACTAATTAGACAACTAGCTGGGTCATGATCTCCAATTGGGAAAGAGGACAGGCTTTGCATTTGCGAGGTCTACGTCGCAATTGCAACATCTCCTGGGCTTGATAGTGGCTGTATTTGCGAGACTAAGTTCGCAATTGCAAACTCAGTGTCGCAATTACGATATCTGTAACTGAACAAAAGGTTGGAAAGTCGAGATTTTATTTTAGAACTTTAGACTCGATAGGAGGCGACTTGGAGATGAAATTTTCATCTACAATCATTGGGTAAGTAGTTTAATCACTTTTCAACTATATTTCATAATTATATATGAGATTTAACATCAAATTTATGAGAATCAAAAAGAAATTTTAGGAATTATTTTCTAAGTTTTGGAAAATAAAAATTTAGGATTTGAGAGTCGAATTGGACTCGGATTTGAAACAAAATACATATATAGACTTGTGAGGTTATGAATTGTCGGAATCTACCCTTGGACTCGAGTTTAGACCGGGCAGGCCCGAGGTTGATTTTTGTTGACTTTTGGGGAATTGTGTAAAGGTCATAGTCTTATCTATTATAATTGGTTTCCCTTGCATTGTTTGATGATATTAAGTTATTTTTGTTAGATTTCAGCCGTGTGGAGGCGAGCTTTAAGAGAAAATCTATTTTTGGGGGTTGATTTGACCTAGTTAAGGTAGGTATCTTGCCTAACTTTGTGCGGGGGAACTACCTTTAGGATTTGGGTTGGTTGTGTTATTTGTATTATGTGAAAGACGTATATACGAGGTGACGAGTGTGTACACAGACTATATGTGGTGTTTTGACCAGTTTAGACTTTTAGACTTCTTTCATGCATTTAATTGAATTTGTCATAGCTTTTTATATTTTCATTGTTAAATTTACTCTCACATGCCCTATTTGACATTGTTAGCACATGTTGTATCTTTTATTTGTTAAGTTTGCTTTTATATGCTTTAGTTGAAGTTGTTACCTTTCTTATTGTCTTATTACCTCTTTTATTGTTGAGTTACTCTTATTTGAAGTTGTCATTTCGTGGGAATACCTTTACTTTTAATTATTAAAGTTGAAGTTGTGAAAGTGATTACTACATTGAGGTTGGAGTTATTGATTATTATATATCTTTCCTCGTTGAGTATTTCTTGTTCATTTTGTTGTTATTGAGATTCTTGTTTACATTGTGGTTGAGCCGTGGATTATATATTGTGGTAATATTGGTATTATTGATTTTGGCAAGTGTTGTAGCATATGGGCATGTATGATATGAGTTGATTAATGTGTTGTGATATGCATGTGTTGGCACAGGGATAGGGGTTGGTACGCATGTAGTGAGATAAGATGGGATTTATACGCGTGCTACTACTAAGAGAATTATTTGAAGGCACACACTGAGATAAGGGGGCTAAATGCGTGTAGCTATTTCGAAAAAATATTTTCAAAAAATAAATGCAACGCTTACGCGGCGAAATAAGAAGGAAGAATGTGACTGTGACTGTGACATGTGAAATGAGATTGTGAGGTATGGTACCTCTGTTGGGATTCTTGTTGTACATTTTATGTTGAAGATGTTTGTTGGTTGAACATATTTTTTTTTTGTTATTTCTTCATTTGTCTTACTTGAAATTGTCCGTATTTGATTACTTATTGTTCATATCATGTGTTCACTCCTTGTTGCCTTTATTGCCTTAAATTCTATTGTTAGCCTACATTATTGTACCACTTTGTTATCAGTCATTTCCTCGTTTTTCATAATTAATTTATATTATACTCTACTAAGTTTTTCTTGTCCTAGTAGGTGTCTTGACCTGGCCTTGTTAATACTCTACCGATGTTAGGCTTGATACTTACCAGGGTACCATTGTGGTGTACTCATGCGGTACTTTTGCACATTTTTGTGTAGATCCAGGTATATCTGCTCGTGTCGGACCCCACTGATCATTCAGATATTTTATCAAAGGCTTCAAGGTATACATGCTCGACACTCGCAGGCCTCAGAATCACCTTCCATCATATTCTTTATTACTGTTTTATCCTATTATAATACAATATTGTATTAAAGATTTTAGTGCATTTATGTAGAGCTTATGACTCATTCTCAGCGGGTTATGGGAATATTATAATTGTGATTTACTATTGAAGTATTATGAGACTTATCAACTTTATTTCATATTTTTAGTCGTTATTTCTGTCATATTTTCTTGTATGTTAGGCTTACCTAGTCTTAGAGATTAGGTGCCATCACGACTACCTCAGGTGGAATTTTGGGATCGTGACAAGTTGGTATCGGAGCTCTAGGTTCATAGGTGTTACAAGTCATAAAAAGTTTAGTAGAGTCTTGCTGATTGATACAGAGACATCTGTAATTATCTTCGAGAGGCTATATAACTATTAAGAAAATCCAGTTCCCTGATTCTTTATCGTACGAATTTGTTGATTTCGAAATCTACGCCTTTGTCTTTTTATTCTCTCTCCGATGGTGAGGACACATATTGTTGGATTAGATGATCAGACACTCGCGCCCACTGCTAGAGCGGCGAGAGGCCGAAACCGGGGCCGTGGTAGAGGCTGAGGAAGGGTATGTGATGCAGCCAGCGCACTTGCCCGAGCAGCGACTGAGGAGCAATCAGTAGCTCCGCTTGGGGGACAGGCCCCCGAGGCGCCTGTTGTTATCCCTGGACTTTAGGAGACCTTAGCACAATTTTTGAGCATGTTCAGCACTCTAGCTCAGGCGAGATTGATTCTCCTCGCATCAGCAACATCTCAGGCTGGGGGAGGAGATCAGACTCTCGCGTCCCATACCCAGAGCAACAGGTCCACATCGATCAGGTTTCGAGTGTCATGCCAACACATCCCGTATTTATAGCCAACGATTCTTTCATACAACACCAAAAAATCAAGCGCAAATATATCAAACCAAAGGTTTCGTTATTCACATAAATCAATTCACAAATGAAAATTAAACAAAAAACTTTTACAGAAGAAAATGGTATGCAATAGTACCATTAGTGGTACATCGGGAAGGAGGAACATTGAACGAGGTAATATGAGCCAATGTGTACAAATATATGAAGATATGATAGTTGTTTACCTGTACAGCACTAAACTTCTTTTGCAAGCCAGTTGGTGGTACCGAATGTAAGAAAACTCTCAGCAGTTCTACAAATCGAGAAAAAAAGCTTTCAGCCATGGTCAGCGTAAAGTAGAATACATTTTGGTGTTTTCGATGGAAGATTTGGGATTTACTGTAATGCTTGAAAAGTATTATTATTTTCTGTGAACGAGTCGAGCATCTTATCTTTGAGGTATTTTTTTGTACCGCTTTTATTATATTGTTATGAACTGTGGCTGGTTATTAGAGTTGGACTCTGACCCTTGTTCCAGCTCGACACTGCTTTCAACCTAATGTTAAGTTTGTTATTTATTGAGTACATAGGGTCGGTTATACTCATACTATACTTTTGGACCTTGTGTGCAGATGTTGGATGCTGATGTTGCTGCGTACGGCGAAAGCTGGATCGGAAGATGTACCTTCATTCCAATTATGACTATCACTAGTCCTTAGTAGCATTAGATCATTTACATTTCAAACAGGTATTGTAATTATTTCAATTCTGCGTTTTAAAAATTTAAATCTTAGAAGCTCATGATTTGTACTACCTCCTTGGAAAATAATTGTTTAAAAACAGTTGTATTATCATTTCTTCTCTTAGTAGATCTCATTAAATTGAATAGGTTTTAATTGGTACCTAGCAGGTTGGGTTATGTGACATCATGACTAGTTGAATTTTGGATCGTGACACGTTATTAATTCTTCCTTGTGGGAAGTCTTTAGAACTTTTTCTCTCCATGTAAATATGACTTTATACAGAAATTTGATGCATGTTTATGATAAGCTTTTTGAGGATATTATCTTTGCATTTCGTGTCTTCCTGTTCGGTCCATTTTCTGCTTCTTAACTCCATCATATTCTTGATTGAACAGTCATATTGGTCTCATCCATGGGACCATATTATGAGAAAGAAAAAGAATCTCTCAATTTTGCTTTTTCATTCTACTTCGTTTGAATTTTTTAGAAAGTGACTAAAAAGGACCATGTATACAAAAAAAAAATGGGGCTGACTTGAAATACACCTGAACAGATTATTGTATTCGATTGTATTCACGATATGTATTTGTGAATACAGTAATGTAAATAACGCAATTCATGATCTATTCAGATGTTTTTAAACGGAAAGTGAATCAATTAACACAAATAAACTCCTAATATAACTCAACAAACTATAAATCTGAATACATAAAGCCATCTGAATACATAAATTATATTAATTAAAAAAATATGAATACATTCATGGAATATAGCGGGACACTGAATACAATGAAATACATGGAATACAACGAGATACAATGAAAAAAAAAGACAATGAATACAATGAAATATATAGAATAGAACGAGATACATTGAAATACAATGAAAAAAACGGTAACAGACTCTTCGAGTTGCTCAGCCCCAAAAATTCGAATACAACGAGATACATTGAAATACAATGAAAAAACGGTAACAGACTCTCCAAGTTGCTCAGCACCAAAACTCTGGCGTCTTTGTTCAAAAATAACCCTAATGTCGTCTCGTCGATAGCAGATTTCGACGAATTTTCACTTTCCATCGATAACTGGTGAAACAAAATTTCTTTGATCGCCGGAGATTTTCAACAGAGGAATGGAATCAGCCGGCATTTTCAGCATCATAAATTTCAAACATTGCAGTTCAAATCCATGGCAAAGAGATGAGATTCGTAACTGTACAAACAAAAATACCTTTGAGAAGCTCTGTAAAAGTAAGCACCACACTGTTAAACGAACAAGAACTTCTGGAACTAAATTTCTTTGCCGCCTAACTTTCGCAAGTTACTATTATAGCAGCATTACAAGATTGATACATATGCATTGATAAAAATAATAAAAGACGATGTGGATGAGAGAGAATTTCAGTTGCAGAATCGTGTTTTCTGGGAAAGATAATGGCGTGTATCAAATTAGAGAGAGAACCTGGAGAGAGAAGTTTACATCAAATACGGTAATTATGTGAGAGAAAAATCTGAAAAAGGAGATAGAAAAATAATAATTAACGTATATAGTGGCTTAAAGGTAAGAGTTAACCATAAATAGTTATTTTGCTATAAACATTAAAATGTAGCTATAGAATATAATTTTTTAAAATAATATTTATTTAAAATAAATAAGGTGTTAAATTTTCCTATAAAAAGTAAAAATTCCTTTATTATTTCTTAAGGAACATGAAAATCAAAACGTGTCAAGTTGGAGTACTTTGTACTGAGTGCACACACTCCGAGTACAAGCTTAACTTGCCGAATTTAAGTTTCCAAAAGCTCTAATGGAATACTTGTAGAAAATGATCCTCCTAATATTCATCTCCTTGCTTTAAGAAAGGAACAACTTCCAAGGTTTACATTTAAGCTAATCCTCTCTTTTGCAATTCAATATACAAAAAGGCATCATTAATAAATCGAGATCCACCTAACAAATCTCTCCAGATTTCCTACTATACCTGATGAGTTAAACCACGAGTGTGAGTCCTCTCACTTTTTCTCATTCCCTTTGGGCTCTTACATCTTAATTCTTATTCCTTAAGTCACCCGTAACAATTCGGATCGACTATATGAATCTCTTTTTTAAAATTTAAAAATAATTTAATTTAAATTAAACCTGTTTAACGGGCCGAGTTAACCCATTTTCGGGTTAGAGGGCCGGGTGGGCTAGGTTAGAAGGGTCGGTCCGTATACCAAAAACAATCCGGTTAATCGGACCGGTCAAATCTGGTCAATGAAAATACTATTGAACCGGTTAACCGGACAGGCCCAGACCGGTTCAACGGCTATATTATCTGATTTTTTTTTTAAAGTCATATGACCGTTGGCCTTCAAATTTGACCGTTGCCCAACGGATATTTTGCAAGAATAACCTTTTTTGGGCAATTTTTTTAATTTAATAACACTTTTGGTAATTACTTATTTAGCTCTTTGAAAAACTATAAATACACCTCCCCCTCTTCTTTATTTCTTCACTCATCTCTCATTTCTCAAACTCAAATTCTCAATTCAGGTTAAATCATGTTCCATGTTTCTAGTGCGCGCTCATATATTTAAGAACACTTTGAGGTGGTAGAAGAAAATGAAGAAGTTCACAAAGTAAAGTGCAAGAACTGCGATCGAGTCTTAAATCTTCGCCGAAAGTGGGAGGGCACAAGCTGTTTAAGGAGGCATATGAAGAGTTGTCTTGAGCATTCTCCAGAAATTCGTATTTAAGATTTTAAATTGATTTGAGACAATTTTTATTATTTTAAAATTATTAGACGTATTATGCTTAATATTTTAGTTTGTTAGATTAATTTCAAGTATTATTATGCAATGATAAGTGCAAGTTTGAACTTTAATTTGAAGTATTAAATGTGCACTTTAATTTACAAGTTTGAACTTGCAAATTATAAGTGCAATTTTTTTTCCATCTTCATTATATTCTATTATCTTAAATTCTTAATGAAATATTCAAAATTTCAAATATAAAGATTTTAAAGCCTTTGCATCCTTTTATTCAAACACTCTTTTTATNACCCTTCCGGTTCATTTTTTACCCGGATGGATCCGGACCCGTTAAGCCCGATATTGAAAAACCCGTAACCGGCCTGGATTGAAAATCAGCCAGTCACCTTTTTTCCCAACCAGGACCGGCCCGACCCCTCCGTTAAACACCCATAACTTGAACTTCCCATTATATCCCAATGAGAGGATTTTATAGCCATACAAATATTATGACATATTCAAAGTCACGAATTTCAAAAGAATTACATCCACATAAATATTGTGGTTTGTTTAAGATCACATGTTTTAAAAGTCTTAATTTCTTTCTTAAACTCAGTGCCCAGTCAAATAAGTTCACATAAATTAAAACAGAGCGAGTAAGTGATTTATAACATGTTTGGTCAAGCTTCTAAAATCAGCTTATTTTGAAACGTGTTTGTCAAAAAAGTATTTTTGGTGAGAAGCACTATGTGTTTCACTAATTAATTTTAAAAGTACTTTTGAGCGGCAATTAGTGTTTGGCCAAGTTTTTAAAAAGTGCTTCTAAGTGTATTTTTCTCATAAGTGCTTTTCAAAAAATACTTTTGGGAAGATGTACTTTTTTCTGCTTCTCAAATTTTTCTTTTGCTTCTACTCAAAAATACTTCTTTCATTCTAAAAGCTTGACCAAACACCTTAATTTTGGGAAAAAACTTTTTTTTGCCAAAACGAAGCTTGACCAAACATGTTGTTACTCTCATTTATCCAAGCCTTGATAAATAGAGCAGTATGCTAGTAAGTGTGCTTATATAGCAGGTTGTAATGACTCGACCGGTCATTTTGAGCTTTAGCAATCTATTCAGTGGTTCAAGGTCTTGAGTAGCTTCATATTGTGTATTATGACTTATGTGCATGGTCAGATTTAATTTTTGGATGGTTCAGAATAAATTTGGATGAGTGATTCTCACTTTAGAAGCTTGAGTTGAAAATGTTGACCGATGTTTGACTTTTGTGGAAACGACCCCGGGGGCGCCTGTTGCTACCCCGGTACTTCAGGAGACCTTAGCGCAGTTCCTGAACATGTTTGGTACATTGGCTCAGGCATGATTGATTCCGGTTGCACCAACTATTTTATGGACTAGAGGAGGAGCTCAGACTTCTGCCACCTGTACTCTAGAGAAGCGAGTCCACGTTGGTCAGGTCCCGAATGTCATGCCAGCACAACCTGTTATTCTGGTTTAGCCCGTCATTAGTGCAACAACATTTGAGGAAGAGGATCTTAGGCTTGAGAGGTTCAAGAAGTATCACCATCCTACTTTCATTGGTTTGGCTTCAGAAAATGCAAATGGTTTTCTAGAGGAGTACCATCGTATTCTCCGCATCATGGGTATTGTGGAGATGAGTGGGGTTGTTTTTACTACATTCCAGCTGTTAGAAGAAACTTCACTTTCATGGACTCAGTTTTCAGAGATGTTCTTGAGAGATTTTTTTCCCCAAATCCTTCGTGGCGCGAGGAGTTTGAGCAGTTGCGCCAGGGTACTATGTCAGTGTCACAGTATGCTGTTAGATGCAGTGATTTGTCCAGGCACGCACCTAGTTTGGTTTCTATAGTTAGAGATCGAGTCCGCATGTTCATTAAGGGGCTCAGTTATGGTATCCGATTCAACATGGCTCGGGAGTTGGAGATGGATGTTCCATTTTAGCAGGTGGCAGTGATTGCTCGCCGATTAGAGTGCATGCGGGGCCTGGAGAGAGAGAGAGAGAGAGGGCAGTGAGACTAAGAGGCCTCGTGGACCGGGAGGATCTACTGATACCTATTTTGGAGGCAATGTACGTCATGGTAGAGGTTTTGGGGGTCAGCCAATTTAGTTTGCACTTCAGGCCTCACGTGGTGCTTTAGATATCCACGGGTCCCAGATTACCCATGTCGGACAAATTCCACAACCACGTCAGCGTAGAGGTTACTTTGAGTGTGGAGATACCAGCCACATGGTAAGAGATTGTCCTAGATACCCGATATATGTGCCATAATGGGGTGTTTAGGCTATAAATTATGTTTCAATTGCTACTATACCTGCAGCGCTAACTAGGGGTGGAGGTCAGGCGGGTAAAGGTCGCCCTAGAGGGGGAGGCCTGGCTCATTGTTATGCTCTTTCTGGTTGGGCAGAGGCCAATGCACCAGATAAAGTCCTTACATGTATGGTTTTAGCGGAGTATAAATATGCATGTGTGTTACTTCAATCAGGTCCTATTTATGGTAAGATTCATCCTACCTTGCTTCATATATGGTCGTGTTTTGTGATTCTTGTACTCTGTTCATGTGTTCACGCCAGTTGAGAATTTTACTATGGTAGCTCGTGTCTATCGTTCTGGTTTGGTTGCTATTGTAGGTCATGAGACTTGGTGGACCTTATGTTAGTTAAATACGGTAGGATTTGACTAATCTCCGGATGGTTTGGCCCGACTTGTGGTCCGGTTGTTCTACATGTATGAGAAGTTATTTTCGTGTTGTGGTTTTGGTTCTACGAGGTTAGTTGCTAGAGTGCCTTAGTTGATGAGATGTTTATTTTACTTGTGGTTCCGAGTTAGGGATGAGGACCCGGTGTTCTTGATGGATATGTGTGTTTGTGCTGGTCTATGTGCCGCGAAAAGTTCATATTAAGGTAAGATTTGTTGTGGTTGTTGCATGTATCTTGTTTCTTCCTTATAGATCCTGCTTGTCTTGATTGAAGGTTCTTTCATGTGTTCCCCTTTTCATATTCAATCACATTTGAGTTGTGCTTGTTGGGTTTGGATTGTGATGTATGTGCCCAGGTGGCGTTTGAGGTGGCTTGTTGATCGGATGAGTACTTATGAGTTTCACATGTTTCTTGCATTAATTCAGCATTGTGAAGGTTAAGAACAAGGTTCTCGTCGATGTGAGTCTGTTTGCCGGTACCAGGCTTGGTAATGGGTAGCTATTATGGTCAGAGTTGTGCTATGGGCATATGGATGATGTGTTATGGCTTGTGGTTATACCCTGTGGGTGTGTGCATGAGTTGTTATAAATAGCTGAGAATTTTACGGTTTTTTGTGTGATGATAGGGCATTTGGTAGTTGTGGAAATTTAATTCTAAGACTTATCGACATGCGTAGAAATAATAGTCTGCGGTTGAGATGATATTATCAAGATTTTGTGGATCGGGGTGACGTAGGATCACCCGTCTGTATGTGAATGGTGATTTCATACAGTGATTTGATGGCTTGGGAAAGACTCTTGCACATTCGAGGACGAACGTTTGTTTAAGAGGGGGAGGATGTAACGACTCGACCAATCATTTTGAGATTTAGAGATCAATTCAGTGTTTCGAGGTCTTGAGTAGCTTCATATTGTGTATTATGACTTGCGTGCATGGTCGGATTTGATTTTTGGATGGTTCATAATGAATTTGGATGAGTGATTCTCACTTTAGAAGCTTGAGTTGAAAATGCTGATCGAGGTTTGACTTTTGTGGAAACGATACCGTAGCAGTGTTTTGATGGCTCCGATAGGTTCGTATAGTGATTTTGGACTTGGGCGTATGCCCGTAACTGATTTTAGAGGTCCGTAGGTTGATTTGTGTTATTTTTGAAAGTTTGCAATTTAAATACTTAGAATTTTGATAAGTTTGGCTGTAGGTTGACTTCGTAGCTATAGTAGAAATGAGCTGGTTTTTCATTTGGAACTTGTCCACAAAGTTTTGTGTCATTTCGAGTTAATTTTATAGGAATCGACGTGCGGTTGTGTTTTTAGAAGTTCTTGAGTTTCTTGTTGAATCATGTGTTTTGAGGTCCGATTCATGATTTCAGATGTTATTTTAATGATTTGATCATGCGAGCGAGTTTGTGTTATGTTTTTAGACTTGTATTGATGTTTGGTTTGAAGCCTCAAGGGTTCGGGTGAGTTTCGGACGTATAGCGGAGTGTTGATAGAGTTTAAGTCTGCTGGTTTTGGTACAGGTGCCTCAGGTCTTGCATATGCGAGTTTTGGATCGCAATTGCGATGCTAGGCCAAGTCTGCTAGGTTCGCATTTGCGAACCCAATGTTCGCATTTGCAATGGGGCACCTGGGGGGAGCTGGTTCACATTTGTGATCTTCTTCACATTTTCAATGATAGAAGGGGTGTGAGGGACTTTGCTTTTGCGATAGTTTCTTCACATTTGCAAACCACAAGTCACAATTGCGCATTTGGACGGGATTTTTTTTCTCATTTCTTATATTTTGGAACCCTACACTCGATAGGAGGTGATTTTGAAGAAGTATTTTCATCTACAAACTTTGGGTAAGTGATTTTAATCTATTTCTAATCATATTCCATCAATATATCTTAGATATTAACATCAAAATCATGTGAATCAATGTAAAAATTTATGAAACTTTGTCATGTTTTTGAGAAATAAGAGTTTGAGTTTTGAGAGTCGATCTGGACTCGGATTTTGAAACTAATCACATATATGAACTCGTGGGGTCATGGATAGTTAGAATCTACCATTGGATCTGAGTTTTGACCAGACGGGCCCGAGGTTGACTTTTAATGATTTTTGAGCAATTGTTTAAAGATCACAACTTTAATTGTTGGAATTGATTTCTATAGCATTAAATGATATTATTGAGTCGATTTTGGTTAGATTTGAGCCGAGCAAAGGTAAATTGTAAAGGAAAAGCTATTTTAGAGTGTTGATTGAGGGCTTTTGAGGTAAGTATCTTGCCTAACATTGTGTGGAAGAACTACCCCATAGGAATTAGTTTGTTTGCACTATTTGAACTACATGAAAGACGTGTACACGAGTGACGTGTGATGACCCAAAGGGTCATATCATAAATTAAGACGCCATTCCATGCTCATTAGCCTTAAAAGACTAATTTTAATCACCTCAATTTGCGTGCGCAATCCGGGCGTGAAACCGGAAAGCCTTTATGTGAAAATATGAGAAATAGTAATTTAAAGAGTTAAAATTTGGTTTTAGTTGACTTTGGTCAACATTTTAAGTAAACGGACCCGGATGTGTGTTCCGACGATCCCGGGAGGTCCGCAATAAAATATGGGACTTGGGCGTATGCTCGAAATTTAATTTCGAGGTCCCTAGCCTTAGAAAATAATTTTTGAAGAAAATTGTTCTGTTGGTTAATTCAAGAAATAAAGAAAGAAAATAATATGTGAAATTGATGATATCGGGCCCGTATTTTGGTTCCGGAGTCCGAAAAAAGTTTGTTATGATATTTAAGTCCTATCTGTGAAATTTGATGAGAATCGGAGTTGATTTGATGTAATTTGGACATCCGATTGAAAAGTTAGAAATTTGAGTGTTCTTGAGGAAATCTTGAGTTTTGAGGTTAAAGCTATAGATTTCGATGTTGTTTTGATGATTTGATCGCACGAGCAAGTCCTTATGATATTTTTAGACTTGCGTGCATGTTTGGTTTGGAGTCCCGAGGGCTCGGGTGAGTTTCGGGTAGGCTACGGAGTGTCTAAACTTAGAAAAAAACCCAACAACTGAAATCTGGTGTTGTAGGCCTCTGATCTCGCATTAGCGAGATCAGGCTTCACATTTGCAAAGTCCTGGGCTAGCCCCAGATCTCGCAAATGCGAGATTTTGGGTCGCAATTGCGAAATGCCACCTTGTCGCAAATGCGACATTTTTATCGCATTTGCGATAAACCTCAGAAATCACAGGGTTTGCAAATGCGAACTCCAGTTCGCAAATGCGAGACCCGCAGCCTGTTATATCAGATTTTTGACGGGATTTTCACTTCATTTTCAATTATCTCAAACCCTAAACCTCCATAGGCGATTTTTCAAAGACCCAAATTTCTCCAAATCATTGGTAAGTGATTTCTAACTAATTCCTTTCATTCCTTAACAACTTTTAACAAGATTTCAACCAAATATCTAGAGTTTTCATGGTAAAAAAAATGGGTTTTTGGGTAGAACTTAGGAATTTTAAAATTTGGGGATTTAGACCTCGAATTGAGGTCGGATTCAAAAACCAATTGCATATCCGGACTCGGGAGAATTTGGGTAAATGAGTTTTGGTCCGAACCTCGAGTTTAGACCAAGCAGGTCTGGGATCGATTTTTGTATTTTGATAAGAAAACATAGGAAAACCATAGTTTTTCATCAAATTTGATTCCTTTGAGCAATACTTGATGATATTGAACCAATTGTGATTAGATGCGAGCGGGTTAGAGGCAAATTCTAAAGGAAAAACCGTGCTAGAGCACTGATTTCTTGTGAGATTTAGGTAAATGCTTGGTTTAACCTTGACTTGAGGGAATAGGAATCCCCATGTGTATGGTGTATAGGTGAGGTGGCGAGTATCTATGCACCACTAAGTTATTGTTGAACATGGTCCCTTCCCCGTTTCCAATTATTTGCTTCCGGGCTTAATTGTTTCAGGATCATTTATATTTCTATTTGGATCCTTTAACTTATTGTTAAGTATTGATTCGAGTATTTTGGAAGTGTTGGCTGTTCTCTTGGTTTTGTTATGTTACATAAGGATTGAGCTAGATGTCAGTGTTACGATATGTATATAATTTCCGGTTGGTTTCATTGTGAAATGATAATTGATGAGGTTTATGAGTTTTACAGCTTCTGTTTACAATTGTTGATACAAAAATGTGGTGAAAGGCTTGGCCTGAATTGTGAAAGTTTTCGTAAATAAACTGATATGATATGTCTGGTGGGAGCGGGTTGCACGCCAAACCAGGGAGTGATAAGGGTGGACAAGTGGGATCGGGTTGCACGCCGCAACATGAGAAATAAGGGTGATATATATACATGGAGGGGCAATAAGGGTGGACATGTGGGATTGGGTTGCACACCACAACAAGGAGAAATAAGGGAGAATATTCATGTTTTATTGTTTATAAAATAAAGGCTGGAACACTCATTGTTTTATTGTCATTATTTCATATTCCGCTCTTCCTGTTCTTTAAAGTGAAACTTGTTCTGTTTACAATTGTTGAGACATAAATATTGTGAAAGGCTTTGACTTAAATTGTGAAAATTCTTTTTATAAATAAAGTGATGTGATTGTCTGGTGGGAGCGGGTTGCACGCCGCAACAAGGAGTGATAAGGGTGGACATGTGGGATCGGGTTGCATGCCGCAACAAGGAGTGATAAGGGTGGACATGTGAGATCGGGTTGTACGCCGCAATATGAGAAATACAGGTGATATATATATATATAGGGAGTACCAATAAGGGTGGAGGTGCGAGCGGGTTGCGCGCCGCAACAAGGAGCGATAAGGGTGAATATTTATGTTTTTACTGATTTTCAAAAATAAGGATTTGGGAAAAACTCCAGTTTTATTAAAAAGGTTTTTATACTCTGATTTTTACTGTGATTTAAATTGAAACTTGGAAAGTTTGAGGAGTTGATTATAGCTGATATCTGAAAAGAGTTATACGAGTGGTTTTTATTCACTGTTGCAAGTTACTGGTTATTTAGTGTATTATTATTATTATTATTTTCGTCTTGCTTTATTATATATATATATATATATATATATATATATATATATTTTTTTTTTTTTTTTTTTTTTTTTTT
>ML389205.1:8672-50226 GCA_005239525.1 Nicotiana knightiana
TTATATATATATATATATATATATATATATATATATATATATATATATCCAATGCGAGAGTTAGGTTAAGACAACATATATATCCAAGAGAAATTACGCTGATTATATATATATATATATATATATATATGAGAATGGACCAATGAGTAGTTAGAAGTTGATTCAAAAAGAGTTTCGTTATGGCTAGACAAGAAATACAGATAAATCAACAGATTGTGTTCCTTTAGAACTATTCATATAGGAGTTGGGATGGTTAAAGGTACCGTATAAGTGTTACGAAAATAAAACAATGTGCCACTAGGAGATAGTAAAAATTTCATTTAATATGCAACCATACTAGAACAAAGGCACATAGGTAAGTAACTAAGATAATTATAGACGAGTGAAAACATCAAAAGTTTCTTTGGGTATACGATGTAACAAGCTTGCATCTTTACAAGTGTCAGACGCTCACCCCTAAGTTCTATAACGAAAGACTAGCTGTGAAAATAAAGAAGAAGACTTCAACACAAGCATATCGACCTAAAGAAGAAATGATCTTGTAACAACAGTCTCATTACAACATTGTATGCACTCCAAAAGAAAAGGGCACCTATCATGGGTAATGAACGAGAAGTGAAATCAAAAGTGATATTTAAGATCATATGAGTTACAAGAAATTCCAGTATTTGTGGGCACTAAGATAAGCCAAGCATTCATGCAGCAAGTGGTAGAACGACCAGGAAAATTAATTGCTTACATTTAAAGAAAACTGAGAAGGCACATAGGGAAATCTATGGTGCTAGCAAGTTAAAGAAAGGGTATGAGTAGTATAAATAGATATGTGTAGGTCGCAAGCTAAAGTATGCTAGAGCAATAATTTTTTTTTGTAGATATGAGTAAGGATAAGAAAAGGTGAGGATGAAGGTGAAAAGAATAGGTAGGCCTCGGAAATAAGCCCATCAAAACAAGAGAGCTGATGGTTTTCGTAAGTTATAGAAAGCTCAGTATAGCTTGAATTAACTCGGAGGAATCTAAGATTAGGAGAATTTAGAAGAGATGGAATGCTGACTTGGTAGTAGAATATAGATGTAATTGTGATAGATAAGAGGTTGACATTTAGGCATTTGATTGAGCAACAATTTAACAAGAAAGAGATTTCATGAGTTGCACGAGATTGGATGTCACGACCCCAAATCCCAAAGCGGTCGTTATGGCGCCTATCGTGGAACTAGGCTCGCCAATAATCACATGTTTACAGTTTCCTTAAGAATCCCAACCAATTTCAAGAATTTCATAAATATACAGAACTTACTAAATACATTAGGCCAATAAACAGTTCAACCAACCCCAAAACCTGGAGCCAACATGTCACGAGCATCTAAGAGAGATAAGCCAAAAAGGTATACTATTATAGTACAAAACCGTAGAATAAATAGGTAGATGCAACAAGAAGGGAAAACAGAGATGCAGCGGACACCGAACAGCTACCTCTATATCCCCCACTCCGGCTCCGTGCAGAATAAACAGCTAAAGCTCGGTATCTGCACCAGAATCTGCACACAGGGGTGCATGGAGTAATGTGAGTACGCCAATTCAGTAGTAATGAAAATAAATCAAGTCTGAGCAACAAGAAATCATAGAAAAATCAATGTCATAAATTCGCAATATGCACAGCCTTTCTTTCCAACAATACAAACATAGATATATAAAGTCATCATGCCATAAAACCAACTTCAGAAAAATCCTTTGGAAAATGTATATTTTTCAAACAATTTCAAACCGAAAGATTTAGTATGAAAATGAAATGAATCATAAAGAGGCCCCTTGGGCGAAACATATTTCAAAAGTTCATAATGAAAGTAGTAAAACCATAAGTAGCCCCTCGGGCCAAAACATGTGTCATAATCAGCCCCTCGGGCATTCCCCACAGTCACTCGTAATCAGCCCCTCATGCAAACCTCACCATCACTAATAATCAGCCCTTCGGACATACCTCGTAGTCACTCATTCCTTTCAATCGCTCGTGGCATGTGCGCACCTGCGCAATCCCACTAAAGGACCAACTTTCGCACCTACGGCCACTTCTCCGCACCTGCTGCTTCGCAGGTGCGGCCAACTATTCGCACCTGCGGATTTCCCATGACTAACCTCCTTTCGCACCTACGCATGGCCTTTCACACCTGTGATACCGCACCTGCAGCTACCCATCCGCAGGTGCGACCAACACCAGAAACTCACACTAGCAGCTATTTGGTGCAAATTTCCAAGTTCAAAACTCTGCCAACCATCCGAAATCAATCCCGAGCCCCTCGGGGCCCCAACAAAACATACCAACACACCCCATAGAATTATTCCAACTTAGTCGAGCCATCGAAATACCAAATACAACATGAAAACACCGAAGTTACATCAAATTCAAGCCTATGAACTGTGAAACTTCCAAATTTCTCCAACTACGCCGAAACCCACAAAAACACCTCCGATTGACCTGAAATTCTGCACACATACCCAAAATCACATTACGAACCTGTTCCAACTTCCGGAATCCCATTCCGACCCTAGTAGCCTATTTTCCACTGCCGACCGGAAATCGCCAAAAACTAAGTTTCGCCAATTCAAGCCTAATTCTACACCGGACATCAAAACTTCATTCCGAAAACACTCCTAAGTCCCTAATCATCTCACGAAGCTATAGGAGCCATAAAATCCACATTCCAAGGTCGTTCACCAAAAAGTCAACTCGCAGTTGACCTTCTCAACTATTAGGCTACTTTAGGGGACTAAATGCCTTAATTCTCACCATGACCATTCCGGACCCAAACCAACTGACCTAACACAACATAAACATGCTAAGAAATATATGATAAAGCATAAATGAGGTAAATGGGGAAAATATCACGGAACGACCGTCCGGGTCGTTACATCATAATAACCCCCCCCCTCCTAAACATAATCGCGTTGGGATGCTATGAAATACGGTTATTGAAGTATAGTATCGACCCCAGGTGGATAAGGAAAATCACTTTGGATGTTCCCAGATGAACCTTAAACCTTGTGACAATGTATTACGTAAGAGGTTTCAAGTTATCAGTGGTAAACTATAGGTAAACATTAAGGTGAATCATCAATAGATGGATAAAAGCTACAAAGTATGAGATTATATTAGCTTGTTATTCTTAATATGAATAGTAATGAGCAAGCGTTAAAGGACTTAGATTTATACATGAGACTGCGTCGTAAGCCAATTGATGTAAGCCCCGGAATGAGATCCTCTTTGAAAGTATATAAAATAAGTTAGTCGTGATATCTTGGAGGTCACATATATTAAAGATCATGCATAACACGTACCAGTAGGGTTGAAGGCTTAGAAGCTAAATGAATTGAAGAAAATAAATTTCATCAAAAGTCGACAAGTTGGGAATGTTATAACATATATTTTTTGGGTGAAACTAGGGTTCTTAACATGTTAAGGAGGTTTTTTTAAGGTTATGTATTCGTATGATAGTGGTGTGTTATGTTTTCAAGTCAAGCGAGTTGTGGAACAAAAGTTGGCAAAGGTCAACACAAGTTACATTAGTAATGTGCTAAAATTAGGTCGACTGTAGCTGCACTTTTCTCCCAGTATACTTGGGATTAAGAGATGATCTACATATCAAATTGAATATCTATGAGTCTAGTTTCTAACGCACCAAACCGTTTGTTGATACAACATTAGAGTAGAGAGATATTCACGTTTTTACGAGACCGCACAAGCAGCTCCCAATGGGACCCACTTAAGGGGTGGTCGACCTACTTCACTTTATAAACGATATGGACGCCTACGTTTTGCTCATTTTCGACAAAAAATCATATCAAACCTTCTCCTAACCCTACTAAGCAAATACCATGAGGGTTTGAAGTGATTCCAAAGTTATTACACCATATTTCACCATAAAAAGTTAGTTCTAGTGAAGAACAACACTTCTTTGAGGTGGTATTGTCATTGAGGATAATTGTGGGCTATGTTTGGCTGAAACATAAAGTGTTTGATGCTGGTTTAGGTATGTGTAATACTCTACTACTTGTTCTTGAAGTTTTTTGTATGTTGGTTGCATTATTTGAGCAAGATACTTCACTAGGTGGAGATGTTATTGTTCTTAATGGATTGTTTTAGGAAGGTTGTTTCCATGAACTTTAAATGGTTGGAAACCTTGGAAAATTTATATTTTGTGCTGTTATTTACATAAATATACGGTCTACATGTTGAACTTGCTAATGGTGTTGTGAATAAGACGATAAAGGACAATATAACAATGGAAAGTTGTACTTGTTGTTGTTGTTGTTTGGTTGTTTGACTGTGAACTAAGTGATTAATAGGAGGTTGGATGTCCTTCGATTTTACTTGGTATCATGCTGGACATGTTTTTAACTCAATCAATGTACGATAATGGCATTGAAGGGCGCTAAAGGGATTTAGTCCGAGCTTGCAGCTCGTCGTGATATGTTGATGACTTTGTTAATAAAATATTTTGTACACTATTGTTGATATTGTTATTATTGTATTGATCTATTTTTTGTTGTTTGTATATGGTATTGGAGGAGGTCCTTGTTACAAGGGAGATGCTGCCTGAATTTACATAAATGAGCTACAGGCTTAAGTTGCGGATTTAACCTTTACTGAGCACTTATTTTGAATATCCTTATGCTATGGTAGATTGAGTTGAGTTGTTTGAAGAATTTCTTGGAAGTTATCAAGGACTCAAAGGAGTTAAGGTATGTTAAGTCACTTACTTCTTTCTTTTGCTGTGATCTAAAGTTAAATGAACATAAACGATTTGCTATTTCGTAACGGATCTACTCCTACAACTAAGGTTTCCCATGATGTTATTTCCTTATAAAGTTATTCTAAGAAAGTATGTATGATCCTTGAATCCTATTGAGGTTCATATTTATGGTATGATGTACATGTTTATCAAAGGTGCAACAACCTTACGTCACTCCGAAAGGTTTAGAATGTGATTCCATGAGTCCAACATGCGTTATATATATGTATATATTATACTCCACCTAGCCGCACTATAGTCGGCCGAGTATGGAACCGATTGTGCAACCACCGATCAGTTGGGTTTTACCGAGCTCCACGTGACCGGATACGATTCTACCGAGCCTTATGATGGCTGGGTACGTTCTTACCGATTCCTTTTCGAGGCCGGGTACGATATTATGATGATGATTCTCACAGAGGCGTATGTTTTTAAGAGTATATGTGTATATATGTATCATGCATTTCGTGCCAGTCAAACTCAGTGGCACTCATATGTTACAGATTGTATCTCTTATGTCTCTCTGTATATTACTGTTCTTATTTATGCTTTCCTGCCTTACATACTCATTACGTTTTTCGTGCTAATGTCCCTTTTTCCTGAGGACGCTGTGTTTCCTGCCTGCAGGTCCCTATAGGCATGTTGGCAGTCCTCCTAGAAGACTATCAGCTCAGCAGATGGAGTTGGTGCACTCCACTTGCTCCGGAGTTGCCTATTTAGTCAGTATGATTTGGACATGTTTTGAGTGGTATGGCGGAGTCCCGTCCCAACCTTTATTATTTTTATGTAGTCTTAGAGGATTATAGACGGATGTCATGTATATGGATACTTGTATGGACTTGTCGGCCTATGTTTTGAGTATACAAATGATCATGTCGGCCTTATAGACCCGTACGTCACATGTATATGTTTCTATATATTATTGGGTCGTCCTATGTCTAGCATTCCCTTATGTCTTATTCTGGTTATCTCAAGATGCCCCTTCTGGTCCATTTACCCGTGATTGTTTAATAATAAAGATACAGTATGTTGGTACTTGGTTGAGTAAAGTATCGGGTGCCCGTCGCGGCCCTCCAATTTGGGTCATGACAACTGCGCTCACTGGGGGTGTGTACAGATTCTGGAGGGGCTCCTTCAGCCCAAAAGCTATAAGATGCCAGATCCACCATAAATCAATAGAGCATGTTGCGGCGTGCAGCCCGATCCCATTAATATCACTCGCAATCAGGCCCTCGGTCTCAATCAGTTATCAAACTCTCCAGTTTCTCGGGCTCACAATGTCATGAAACTAGCCCAAAAATGATGATATGATGTATTAATAAATAGCAATGGAGACTGAGATATGATATGCAATGAATAAATATGACGGAGTACAAAACTTCAAATTAAACATATAATTCAACAACAGAAATGACCTCAATGGGTTCCAATAATACCAACACATGCCTAAGCATGATTTATAGGATGAATTACAACTCAGGTGTTCTAACACACATAGTACAGTGAAGATATCAAGAGAAGATAGCGATATAGTTTCATTAAAACGAGGTTTAAAACCCACACGCCTGTCACCTAGCATGCGCGTCACCTCAAAATCAATCAAATAACACGTAATTCGGGATTTCATATCCTCAGCACCATGTTTAGAAGTGTTACATACCTCGAATAAGCCAAATCCAGTACCGAGAAAGTCAAACGACGCTCCAATAGGCCATCCCTCACGTACCAACCTCTAAAGGGATCGAAACTTCTGAAAAGAAACTCAAATACATCAAATATGCCAAAGGGAACAAACCAAATCGATGAAGGTCAGACCTTTAATCAAAATCCTAAAATCAACCTAAAATTTAAACTTGGGCTCGCGCCTCAGAACCCGATGAAACTTATAAAATCTGACAACCCATTCAATTACTTGTCCAACCCTACTAGTTTCAACCAAATTCGACTTCGAACGATGTTCAAAACTCAAAAATTCACTCTATGAAACTTTGGACAAAACCCCCCAATTTTCTCTTTAAAATTCACAATCCAATTACCAAAAACGAAAATAGGTTCACAAAATATAGCCATAATATGACAAAATAAACAAACCCTCGATACTAAATATTTTTTGTCCAGTTGTTCTGCCTCGTTTCGTGCACCAAACGAACCTAAGACTAGCTTTTGATGCATCCAATGGATTCCTTGTGGAATTCAGTCAGTTTGGCTTTTGAATGATCCAATTTGGCCTTAAAATGAGGGAGATATGATATTTTGAAGTTTTAAATGGTCTTGGAATTTAAGGGATAAAAAAAAGATATTTTTCGTTACTATTTTACACCAGAAAATAATGAAAGAAAGAATTTTTGCTTTAGTACCCACAACTCATTTGTAAAATCCGGGACACAAAGCATATATGCGTTTCAATCATAAAACACGCTATGAACATGCTCGCGCACTTAAATCTTGACCCGATATTGACCAGGGTCAAACTCCAAATACTTAACTTAACAAGTTTCTCAACGAATGATCCAAAACACAACCAAGCCACTCGAGACCCAATTCAATCATACCAACAAGTCTTAAAACATGATTCGAAATTCAAAGCTTCAAATCACATCAAACAACATAAAAACCATGAATCATACCTCAAATTAAAGTTAATAAACTTTTGAACTTTCAACTTCCAAAAGTCGTGTCGAACTATACCAAATCGACTCGGAATAAACTCAAAATTTTCACACAAGTTTCAAATGACATAACGAACCTATTCCAATTCCCGGAACCAAAATAAGAACCCGATATCACAAAAGTCTACTTCCGGTCAAACTTATGAACATTCCAGAACTCCAAATTGCCAACTTTCACAAATTAACGCTAGAACCTTTAAGAAACATCCAAATCCAAATCCATGCATATACCTATATCCAAAATCACCATCCGGACATAACAAAACCATCAAAACTCCAATCCAGGGTCAAATACACAAACGTCAAACTTGGTCAACTCTTCTAACTTAAAGCTTCAACAATCAAGTTTATTTTTCCAAATCGATTATGAACAACCTGAAAACCAAAAGAGGCGATTTACAAAAGTCATTATATATCATATGGATATATTTGTGCCGCAAACTACCAAGAAATGTGCAAATGCTCAAAACAATCGGTCAGATCGTTACAATCTCATTAGTGAGATAATTCGCCAATCCATAAGATGATCGAATATGAATAGCAACGAGGCCGAGTATGAGGCACGAATAGCAAAATTAAATCTAGCACTCAAGTACCGAGAAAAATGATTAAAGCTTCATTGTGATTCTCAGCTCGTAGTCAACCAGTTTATTAAGTCATTCCAAATCTAAAAGCAAGAGGTTGCACAAATATCAAACCATGATCTACAGATTGTTAGCAAATTTCGACGAGTCTCAGATCGACCAAATTCCCCAAAATTAGAATGCCGAGGCAGACGACCTCTCCAAGTGATCCGCCTCCAAAAAAAGTATAACTCTTGGGTATTAGAGTGTTTTTCACCTCCTCAGCTCGGCATTGGAACATATCGAGGTAAAATCTATAATTCTTACTTGGGACTGGCCCAATTGTATTATAAACTATTTATAGGATGGCATCCTCTCAAACGACAAGAACGAATTCAAAAAGCTGAGAGTGAAAGTGGCCAGGTACAACCCCCTTCACAATGACTTATATAAGAGAACATATGGTAACCCATTGGCAAAATGCTTAGTCTTGAACCAAACCAAACACATCCTCGAGGAAGTCCATGAAGTTCATTGTGGCAGTCACTCCGGTGACTGAGCACATGTAAGGGGCCTTATGCGGGCCGGGTATTATTTGGCCCACCACGAAAAGAGACCCTCTAGAATTTGTGAAGAAATGCGAGCAGTATCAGAAATATGCCCCGATAATTCACCAAGATGGCGAACACCTCCACTACGCCACTTCTCTGTGGCCATTCATTAAATGGGGAATGGACATCGAGGGACTGCTTCCACCAGGATGAGGTGACGTAAAATTTCTTTTAGTTTTAACTAACTATTTTTCGAATGGGTGGAAGCAGAAGAATTCGCCCAAGTTCGTGAGCAACAGGTAATCACCTTCATATGGAAAAATATCATCTACCGATTCGGCCTACCTAAAGAGATAGGTTGTGACAATGGTCCCTAGTTCACGAGAAGAAAAACATTCGAGTTCTTCAAGAAATAGCATATTAAAAGGATACTTTCAACTCTTTACAACCCAAATGGTAACGGGGAAGAAAAATCATCCAATAACTCTATATTGAACATCATGAAAAAGAAATTTGAAGAGGCTACGGGACTTTTGCCAGAAGTACTCCCAGAGGTATTATGGGCGCACAAAACTACCCCAAAGACGAGCACAGGAGATACACCTTATTCTCTAGTCTACGAAACAAAATTTGTTATACTAGTTGAAGTCGGAGAACCCAGTGTGAGGTACTCCCATGAAAGCGGCACCAGCAATGACAAGAGTAGGAGGAAAGATCTCGACGAGGTCGAAGAGCAAAGAGACATGCCATACATAAGGATGGTCACTTAGAAATAACAAGTAGAGTGTTACTTCGATAAAAAGGCAAAGGTTCAATCACTCAAGATCAGGGATTACAAAATTTGACGCACCACATAAAATTATAGGCAAAGCAGAAAAGAGTTTGTTCCGGTTGGAAACTATGGAAGGGACATGCCAAAAAATTGGAATAACAGCCACCTAAAGTACTTCAACTTCTAAAAAAAAAGAAATTCCCTGTGAGTCGTACTCATTTTCCCTTACTTTGAGTTTTGTCCCAATAGGGTTTTCTCAAGGAGGTTTTTAACGATGCGACAAGTGGGAAACTTCAAGTTACAGTATACTAGAACAGACAGGTTTTTCATTGCCCCGCTCCTCAAGATTCTTAAAGTTGAACAATGAATGGACTAGATATATTGAGACTGGGACTGGAACTCTAGCCAACACCCAAAACTTGTAATTTTCTCCAAAAATTTCCCGACGCAATATGATGTAATCAGAGCAACAACATCAAAATAATAGAAATAGACGTTTATCCAAACTGATCTCTTAAGTAGTCGTTCGACCAAGCTCTAACAACACCTATCACCCCTCCACCATGAACTAGTAAAAGGAAAGTTCGACCAACTCGAACAACTTATATTGGCCCATTGCCACAGCCTAATTAAAGGTACGCTCAAACGACCTAAACATCAAATTTAAGGTACATTAGACCAGATCGAACAACACCTATCGGCCCTAGGCCACAACTCACTTAAAGGTACACCCTCGGCCTCGAGGAATTTAAAGGTAGTTTCGACCAGTTCGAACAACACCTATCGGCCCTCGGCCACGACTCAAGTAAAGGTATGTTCGACTATCTCAACCAATCGGCCCTCGCCAGTGATTTAACTTGAATGTATGTTCAACTGATTCAAACAAAGGCCGATACAGCCCACAATTACTCAATACCACGGATATCACAACTTAAAGGATAACAACGAATAAAGGAAGTGCAAAAGCAAAACACACAAGTACATAAGTAAACAACAAGTACAAAAACAAAATAAGAAAGGTGCGTATAAAACAAGAACCAAATTTTGTATTAAGATAAAGAGTCTTTACAAGGTCTCATGAAGAAGACAACAATAAATGTATAAAAATTAAATAAAACCTAGTGGCCATCTCTACCTCGATCTCTGACGCCCTATTCATGCTCGCCTTGACCATAAGCAGAGTAACACTAAGCACTATCCACAAGTCATTCAACACCCTCTTCCTCAACCCTATAGGAATTAGGATTAGGCATGGCAGGATCATATTCACAAGAATGTCAGGCCTCGCGAGTTTTAACTTGAGCATCCTCGAGGGCCGCCTCAAAAATGGAGTCTACCATATTCAAATGGTGAATCACGTCCTGTCGAGCTTCAACGTGGATCCACTCCTCATACTGATCCAGATGAATATTATGATACTGAGATTGACTATACGTAGAGGGTCGTGCAAGCAGTTTGGCATTCTCATCTTCGAGAGCAGAAACTCGATTATACAATTCGGATTTCTCCTTACCTAATTCCCCAATTCTCTCCTCGAGTCGGGCTCCTTATCATTGGCTGTAGAAAGAATATTGTCATGGTCGGAACGAAGATCCGTGATTTCCAACTCCAAATTGTTGTCTCCTTTCGAGCCTCCGAATGAGAGAACTCTACCTCTTCGAGCATCCGCTGCTTATTAGTGACTTCCCTTCTAAGAATTTCGATTTTGAACTGGCATCTGTCCAAATGGCTTTGCAGTTGAACCAACCGATACTGAAGGTCTCTCTATTGGGTCTCCACGCCCTTATTCAGCTCGAGCTCATATTTTTTTCTTCTCTGCGCTGACTCGATAACGCTGGATCTCTCCACGGGCGCTATCAGCTCCTCATTTTTTTTTCATCTCTTCTCTCAAGGCCGTCTCCTTCCTTGAAAAGATGCCTCCAAAGGTCCTGGTACTTCCCATGGTACTCCTCGTACACACCCTTCAAATTCACATAAATTTCATTTCTCCTCTTCTCCCTCCAAGCACTCTAAATTTTCAGATGACAGTCTGCATATAAAAGAACGACAAAAGTTAAAACTTAGAAACAAATTAAGACAAAGGGAAAAAAACGAACAATATCCATACTTACCCTGAGAGAAAGGCCGACAATGTTCTTTGACAAGATACTATCATTTATCTCCTTGAGGGTCACACGCTCGTTGTCGGAGCAAAGATGACTGAAATCGGGAACTACCACCTTGGTATTTCTCAGCAAATCACGATCCATTGGAATCGTAATGGTCCTTAATCCTCCCGCCATCCTTACCTAGATCTGTGTGAGCCCCCCATCAATCATCCTAAGATCTTCACGGTCTATGTCGTTACCTGAATCATCGCCCTCATCAATAATATCATTTTCTTTGTCCTCATTGGCCGAAGAAGCATCCACTCCCAGCCTGGAAGATGAGGCCCTCTCTTGCCTTGCAGGCATAAAGCTGACGTCAATGGCCCTCTCCACAACAACTTCTTCTTCAGGAGTCAAGGGAAGGCCCTCATTATCCTTTTTCGGTGTGGGACCTCGGATGTCGCCCCATCATCATCTCCAATATGTATCGTCATCGTCTCCCGAAGCATGAATTCATCCTGTATTGAGCCGACGACCAATGGAACTCCTTCTCATACGTCCATAACCTTCCTTTTGTAGGGCGTTACGTCTCCATCACAGGGAGAGACTTCATTATCTTTGTTGATGAGTGAAAACATTTGAGGCGGATGGCACAGTAGCCGCGACGGTGGTAGAGGCGGTAGGCGGAAGAGCCGAGATAGGAGTGGAGGTGGAAGGCATAGCGGCCCTTCTCCTCCTAAACGTGGGCACGAGTGCCATGTTTCTTCTTTAGCCCCCCTAACTAAACCTAAAAGATATAGAATTTTACAGTGGCACAAGCCAATACAAATACTAGGACGACCAAAAGAAGGAGATTGATTACCTGACGAGGGGAGGGCCGGTTAGAAGCTTGACCAGTCGCGAAACCCCGGGGTATAAGGGATAACCTGCTTAACCCAATCAGTGAGACGTACCACCAAAGGAGGAGGATGATTGATGGCTAAAATAGAAGAAGGACTGTTCAACCAACTTAGAATAAACAAAGAACCTTAACGGGTCTAAAAATACGAACACTTACATGTATGGTTATAGGCCTTAGGGAAACCATGATCATTAGCATCAACAGCCTCAATATTGATAAAGAAGTAGTTGAGCCAAATTCACCATCAAACACTTGGCCCCACGGTCTGACTGGTTCAACATCATCCCCCTACAGAAACAAGGCAGGAACAAATGCACCAAGTGTCGCACCGTGACCTAGAACCTAGCTAGTACGGGAAACTTTGATAGCATCTTGATGACCTTGTTAACATAAGAGGCGAGCTGAGCAGGGCAAACTCCATAATGGCTAAAAAAAACTCCTCCACCAGCGGGAAAGGGGGGAACGAGTAGCCAATGGTAAACGGGTAGGCATAGAGAGAACAATACCCAGGACGGGTAGTCACTACTTGACTGGGGTTAGGCTTGGCACTTACTGGGTACCGAATGTGGAGTACTCACCCCCTTCTGCGCATGTTTTTCTCATGTGCAGATCCAGGTACCACCGCACTGTTCTAGAGTTAGTAGAGTAGCATATCTTTGGGAGACTTTAAGGTATTTCTGCATCGTCCGCAGAGCTTCTGAGTCCCCCTCCCATTTATCATAGTTATAGTTCGTATATGAGACTACACTTTCTTTTCCAGTTTTGTATATTGAACCATAGAGTTTAGCTTGTGATGTTGGTGACATTCCGAGTTTTGGGAAGTAAAAGAACGGTATATGCTGAGCAGCTATGTTATATCTAGTAGATATCTTTTCGGTCTTTATTTATATTGATTCTATTGTTTTCTGCAAATTTCTAGGCTTACCTAGTCATAGAGACTAGGTGCCGTCACGATACCTTTTGGAGGGTAAATCGGGTCGTGACAAGTTGGTATCAGAGCGTCTAGGTTCATAGAAGTCACAACATCACAAGCCGGTTTATTAGAGTCTCGCGGATCGGTGCAGAGACATTAGTATCTATCTTCGGGAGGCTATGTAACTTTATTCTATTCTTACTTGAAGATTGTTTGTACCCGCACCAGACGTACTGATGACAAGGAACCTGAGCCCCCAATCAAAGCCACCAGAGGCAGGGACCGGGGCAGGGGGCGAGCACGCGGTACAGCCTGAGCACCGACCAGAGTAGAGGTAGAGGAGCCCCCAACAACTACAGTTGGAGGGGCACAAGAGGTCCCTATTGGCACTCCAGACCTCCAGGAGACTTTGCCCCAGTTCATGAGTGCTTTCAGTACTGTGTCTTAGGTGGGACTACGTCTGATAGCCCCAGCTACATCCCAGGCCAGGGGAGGGACACAGAATCCAGCAGCCCAAACTCCTGAGCAGAGGGTTCATATGGGGCAGGTTCCAGAGTATATCCCCATGCCTCCTGCAACTCCAGTTCACCCTGAGGCCAGAGCAGTTGTATCTAAGTCTGAACAGCTCAGCCTTGAGAGGTACAAGAAGTACCACCCACCTGATTTCAGCAGATTGGCTTCAGATGACGCTCTGGGTTTTCTTGAAGGGTGTCATCGTATCCTTCGCACCAAGGGTATTGTGGAGACGAGTTGGGTCTATTTCACTCTACTTTCTACCTGAGAGGAGCAGCTTATCAGTGGTGGCGTGCATTTGAGCTTAGTAGTCCGTACGAGGAAACCTCACTTACTTGGGCTCAGTTTCCAGAGATGTTTTTGATCGAGTTTGTTCATCAGAGTCTCAGGGATGGTTGGAGTGCAGAATTTGAGCAGCAACGCCAGGGTATCATGACCGTGTAAGAGTATACAGCCCGATTCAGTGACTTGGCACGACATGCACCAGCTTTGGTTTCTACGGTCAGAGAGAGAGTCCGATCTTTTATTGAGGGGCTCCATCCCAGCATTCGTACTAGCATGGCCAGAGAGTTGGAGATAGATATTATTTACCAGCAGGCAATGAGCATTGCTAGGAGGATTGAGAGTATGTTGGCCAGGTACAGAGAGGAAAGGGAGTCAAAGAGGTCTTGAGAGATGGGTCATTTTTCAGGAGTTCGTACACCTGCAGCACGCCATGGTAGGGGTTTGGTGAGCCGCTCCATTCATTCAGCTCTTCAGCAGCCAGCGGTATTCCAGCTCCTCCTATACCTTAGGAGACTTATTATGCACCACCGGTATCTCAGGTGCCTCCAGCTCGAGGTGCTATCACTGGCCAGTCCAGCAGGCCAGTTCAGAGGAGTGGTTTTGGGTGTGCTGACCCTCGGCATATCATCAAGGGTTGCCCGGAGCAAGGAGGGGCGCACCACCTCAGACTTATCAGGGTGTACCCCCTAAGATTTATCAGACTCCACGCCTTCCTCCAGGTCCTCCAGCTATTCCTCCAGCCTCAGCTGCTACCCCACCACCTCAGACAACTCGAGGTGGAGGTCAGGGAGGACGAGGTCGCCCTAGAGGGGGAGGCCAAGCCAGGTACTATGCTCCTCTGGCCCGATCCGAGACCATTGCTTCAGATTGAGTCATTACAGGTATTGTCCCGTTTGATATAGGGATGCATCAGTATTATTTGACCCAGGCTCTACATATTCATATGTGTCTTCCTATTTTGCTTCACATCTAGGGATAGCCCGGGACTCTTTTGAGTTCCCCTGTTTATGTTTCTACTCCGGTGGGAGATTCTCTTGTTGTGGACCACATATATCGGTCATGTTTGATTAATATCAGTGGTTTTGAGACCAAAGCTGATTTGCTACTACTCAGTATGGTAGATTTCAATGTTATATTGGGTATGGACTAGCCGTGTCCCTATTACGCTATTCTGGATTGTCACGCCAAGACCGTGATGCTGGCTATGCTAGGATCTCCGAGTTTAGAGTGGAGAGGTTCCTTGGAGTCTACTACCCGCCAAGTCATTTCTTTTCTTAAGGCTCAGCGGATGGTTGGGAAGGGGTGTGATGCATATTCGTCTTATGTGAGAGATGTTAGTACTGAGAACCCTACAGTGGAGTCAGCTACAATTGTCAGAGATTATTCTGATGTATTTCCAGCTGATCTTCCGGGTATGCCACCTGATAGAGACATTGATTTCGGCATTGACTTGTTGTGGGCACTCAGCCCATTTCCATTCCTCCTTATCGCATGGCTCCTCCTGAGTTGAAGGAGTTAAAGGAGCAGCTGCAGGAGCTGCTTGAGAAGGGATTCATCACGCCAAGTGTATCACCTTGGGGCGCTCCGATATTATTTATGAAGAAAAAAGATGGCTCAATGCGTATGTATATTGACTACAGGCAGCTGAATAAGGTGACAGTGAAGAACAGGTACCCATTGCCTCGCATTGATGATCTATTTGTTCAGTTACAGGGTGCTAGAGTGTTCTCCAAGATTGATCTACGTTTGGGTTATCATCAGCTGATGATTCAGGAACCGGATATCCCAAAGACTGCCTTCAGGACCAGATATGGCCACTATGAGTTCCTTGTAATGTCATTCGGGCTGACCAACGCCCAACACCCTTCATGCACTTGATGCACATCATATTTTGGCCTTATCTTGATACTTTCGTCATTGTGTTCATCGATGACATTCTGGTATATTCTAGGTCCCGGGAGGACCATGAGCAGCACTTGAGGACCGTGCTTCAGACATTGAGGGAGAAGAAGTTGTATGCCAAGTTTTCTAAGTGTGAATTTTAACTTGATTTTGTGGCATTCTTAGGCCAAGTGGTGTCTTCAAATGGGATCAAGGTAGATTTGAAGAAGGTGGAGGCAGTACAGAGTTGGCCCATACCGTCTTTAGCTACTGAGATCCGCAATTTCCTCGGGTTGGGTGGGTATTATCGCCATTTTTTGGAGGGGTTTTCATCCATTTCAGCACCCGTGACTAGATTGACCCAGAAGAGTGCACCTTTTATATGGACTGAGGAGTGTGAGGAGAGCTTTTAGAAGCTCAAAACAGCCTCGACTACATCTCCTGTGTTGGTTTTGCATACGGGTTCCGTATCCTATACAATTTATTGTAATGCTTCAAGGATTGGCTTGGGACCGGTGTTGATGCAGGACAGTATGGTGATTGCCTACGCGTCCAGACAGTTGAAGGTCCATGAGAAGAACTACCATGTTCATGATCTCGAGTTGGCAGCGATTGTTCACGCCTTGAAGATATGGCGTCATTATTTATATGGTGTTCCCTGTGAGATATTCACGGATCACCGGAGTTTGTAGCACATATTCAGGCACAATGATCTAAATTTGCGCCAGTGTAGGTGGTTAGAGTTGCTAATGGACTATGGCATCACTATATTATACCACCCGGGGAAGGCCAATGTGATGGTCGACGCCTTGAGTCACTGCGTGGAGAGTTTGGGGAGTTTGGCATACCTTCATGCAGCTGAGAGGCCTCTAGCCTTAGATGTTTAGTCCTTATCCAGTCATTTCGTGAGATTGGATCTTTCTGAGCCTTGCGGGGTATTAGCTTGTGTGGTGGCTCGATCTTCCCTTCATGACCGTATCAGAGAGCGCCAGTATGATGATCCCCACCTTTTGGTTCTTCAGAATAGAGTCCGACGAGGTGATGCCAGAGATGTGACTATAGGAGAGAATGGGGTGATGAGGTTGTAGATCTGTATCTGTGTGCCCAACGTAGATGGGCTTCGGGAGTTGATTCTTTAGGAGGCCCATAGTTCGCGGTATTCCATCCATCCGGGTACCACGAAGATGTACCAGGATCTGAGACAGCACTATTGGGGTGGCGAAGGATGAAGAAGGATATAGCAGAGTTTGTAGCCAAGTGTCTCAACTGTCAGCAGGTCAAATGTGAGCATCAGAGACTGGGAGGGTTACTTCAGCAGATTGAGCTTCCAGAGTGGAAGTGGGAGCGGGTCACCATGGACTTTGTGGTTGGACTTCCTCGAACTTTGATGAAGCATGATGCTATTTGGGTGATTGTGGATCGGCTGACCAAATAAGCCCATTTCATTCTGTTACTGACTACATATTCATCGGAGAGGTTGCCTGAGATTTATATCATAGGGATTGTTCGCCTCCATGGTATTCCAGTATCTATCATTACAGACAGAGGTACACAGTTCACTTCATGATTCTGGAGAGCCGTTCAGGAGCAGTTAGGCACCAGGGTAGAGTTGAGCACAACTTTTCACCCTCAGACAGACAGCTAGTCCAAGCGCACGATTCAGATCCTCGAGGATATGCTCCGTGCCTGTGTGATATATTTTGGAGTGTCATGGGATCGATTCTTGCCTTTGGCAGAGTTTTATTACAATAACATCTTCCAGTCTAGCATTCAGATGGCGCCATATGAGGCATTGTATGGTTGGTGGTGCAGGTCTCCCGTGGGATGGTTTGAGTCGGGCGAGGCCCAATTGTTGGGTACAGACTTGGTTCAGGATGCCCTGGAAAATTTTAAGGTGATTCGGGAGAGACTTCGCATAACTCAGTCCACGCAGAAGAGCTATGCGGATCAGAAGGTTCGGGATTTGGCATTTATGGCTGGTGATCGGGTTTTGCTTCGGGTATCTCTTATGTAGGGCGTCACGACATTCGGGAAGAAAGGCAAGCTAAGTCCGAGATTTATTGGCCCGGTAGAGGTGTAGCGAAGTGTGGGAGAGGTTGCTTATGAGCGAGCCCTGCCTCCCATCCTAGCAAGGGTTCATCCGGTGTTCCACGTCTCCATGCTCCGGAAGTATCACGGTGACCCGACTCATGTCTTGTATTTCATCCCAGTCCAATTGGACAAGGATCTATCATATGTTGAGGAACTTGTGGCTATATTGGACAGGCAGGTCAGAAAGCTCAAGTCAAAGGATATTGCATCTGTAAAGGTTTAGTGGAGGGGTCAGCCAGTCGAGGAGGCGACTTGGGAGACCGAGCAGGATATGCGGAGTCAGTACCCTCATCTTTTCCCAGCTCAAAGTATGTTTCTATGCTAGTTCGAGGACGAACAATTTTCTTAAGATGGGGAGGATGTAATGACCTGGTCGGTCATTTTAAGAATTTACGCCCCGATCCTGTATTTACTGTTTCTCCCGTCTCTATTTACGTTATTGGAACCTTTCGGTGCGTTGAGTGAGGGAATCTGGGGTGATTTTGGACACATAGTCCATAGATGTTGATCTTAGCTTTAGAAATTTGGACGTAGCTAGATATGTGTGAAGACGGATCCGGAATGGGATTTCGTTGACTCCGATAGCTCCGTTGGGTGATTTCAGTGTTAGGAGCGTACTCATAATGTGTTTTCGAGGTCCGTTGTCGATTTAGGCTTGAATTGGCGAATACTAGAAATTTGGCGAATTCGGCTGATAGGTGAGATTCTTATATCGGACTCGGAATGGATTTACGGAAGAGACAACAGGTCCTCCATGTTGTTTTTGACCTGTGAGCAAAATTTGAGGTCATTTAGATGAGTTTAGACGTGTTTCGACGTGGGATGTAAATTCTAGAATTTTCCTTAGGCTTGAATCTATGCATAATCGATGTTTTTGATGTTATGAGACATGTTTTTAAGGCTCGACCTAGTTCGAATAAAGTATTAGGGTCGGTTGGTGGTTTTAGTTGAGGTCCCGGGGCCCTAGGGGTTGTTTCGGATGCTTAACGGGAGAATTTGGAACTTATCAAATTGCTGAACCAGGCTTTCTTCTTGTGTTTCGCACCTGCGAAGGTTTTCTCGCAGGTGCGGAAAAGCAGGCGCGATCGGGCTGGTCGCAGGTGCGATGGTGAGGGGGTTGACCAGTGGTCGCAGGTGCGACCTGGGTTCTGCAGGCGCGACCAAACATCCGCAGGTGCGGCCCCATTGGATTTAAGTGAATTCCGCACCTCCAATGCTTTTTCTGCAGGTGATGAACCGCAGGTGTGATGATCGGGACCACAAGTGCGAGAACCCTGTGTGTTTATTCAAAAAATCTGAGGGTTCGAATTTAATAAGTCTAAAATCGTTTGAGAGCTCAGGGATTGGCGATTTTCAGTGGGTTTTGAAGAGAAGGATAGTAGGTAACATTTTCTAATCCTAATTCATTGTTAGACCATTAATCCCCATTGTTTTCTTTAGTTTAATTAACAAAATGGGGGAAAACCCATGGGAACTTGATGAAATTTTCCCCAACCGAAATTCTGAGAATTTAGGGGGTTTTTGACATCGAATTTCGATGATTCTTGTCGAGTGAGTTCGTGAGTGAATGGGTGTCCGGAAAATATAACTTTTACCCGATTCCGAGAGGTGGACCCGAGGGGCGTTTTTGCCAAAATTCCTAATTTTGCGTATTAGCTTCGAATTAATTAGTTATTTTGATTTCTTGAAATGATATTCACATTATGCAATCAAATTTAATAGATTTGTGCCACCAGGAGTTTGATACTCGTGGCAAGAGCGTGATTATTGTCAGATTAGCACACTCGAGGTAAGTGGCTTGCCTAACTATGTGTTGGGAAATTCCCTTAGGAATTTATAACTGATTCTTGACATAAAAACCCCATGTATGGTTATCAAAAATTGATTGAATCTCACTATTGAGTGCCTCTTTCCAAAACGCTGAATCATAAGACGACATAGCTGCTTTAAAAGTTTGAGGTTCATTTTCAAGCAAGAATGTCACAAAATCTGGTCCAAGGGAAATGGATGTTCTTTGACGTTTGCTATGACTTGGATCTTCAATACTTGGAGTACTTTCCTTTGGTTCTTCCCGAGGTCGTTTAGTTCTTTCACTTAATGACTCGCATTCAATTTTATACAGATAAATATTTTCAAAGAATTCAGCATTATCTGATTCCATTACCGTATTAACATGAATGTCGAGATTATCGGATTTATGGACCAAAAATTGACATGCTTTACTGTTTGTAGAATATCTAATGAAAACAAAACCTACTATTTTTTGTCCAATTTAAAACCTTTTAGGTAAAGGAACTTGTACCTTTGCTAGACACCCCCACACTTTGAAATATTTCATGTTAGGTTTTCTTTCTTTCCATTTTTCGTATGGAATAGATTGTGTTTTGCCATGGTGCACTCTGTTGAGTATTCGGTTAGCTGTAAGGATAGCTTCCCGGCACAAACTCTGCGGTAATCCAAAACTTATTAATAAAGAAATCGACATTTCCTTTAATGTCCGTTTTTTTCTTTTCGCAATTCCGTTGGATTGAGGTGTGTAAGGTGCAGTAGTTTGATGGATAATTCCATATTCCGAACATATTTCTGCAAACAGATATTAATATGTTCCACCTCTATCACTTCTAATCATTTTGATCTTTTTATTCAATTGATTCTCCACTACATTCTTGTATTGCTTAAATGCTTCAAGTGCTTCATCCTTACTATTAAGCAAATAAACATAACAATATCGAGTGCAGTCGTCAATAAAAGTAATAAAATGCTTTTTCCCACCTCGAGAAGGTGTCGAATTCATATCGCAAATGTCAGTATGAATTAAGTGTAAAGGATTTTAATTCCTTTCAACAGACTTATAAGGATATTTTTCAAACTTAGATTCAACACATATTTTACATTTCGATTTATTATACTAGAATTTAGGCAATACTTCTAAATTAATTAACTTGCGCAAGGTTTTATAATTGACATGTCCTAAACGAATATGCCATAAATCATTTGACTCCAACAAATAAGAAGAAGCTGAAATTTTATTCATACTATCAACAACCATTACATTGAGTTTCAAAAAGCCCTCCGTGAGGTAGCCTTTTCCAACATACATTTCATTCTTGCTCACAACAACTTTATCAGAAACAACTACACATTTGAATCCATTCTTCACAAGTAGAGAAGTAGAAACTAAATTCTTCCTAATAGTAGGAACATGAAGAATGTTGTTGAGCGTTGACACCTTCCTGGAAGTAATCTTTAAGAATATCTTCACATAACCTTCATTCTTGGCTGTTGAATTATTTCCCACGGAAATCTTTTCTTCAGGACCAGCAGTAAAGAAAGTCGCAAATGCTTCTTTGACAGAACAAACACGTCGAGTGGCTCCGGAGTTAATCCACCACTCCTTCGGATTCCCAACTAAGTTGCATTCCGAAAGCATTGTACAAAGATCATCAATGTCATAATTCTTCTCCACTATGTTGGCATGTCCCTTCTTCTTATCCTTTTTCCAGAAACGACAATCAGGGGCTTTGTGACCAACTCTTCCACAGTTGTGGCAGTTTCCCTTGAATTTCTTTTTGTTCTGCTCCTTAGTCTGTCCAGAAGATCTCTTCCTCTTCTTACTTTTTGGAGAAGTTTCCTCAACGATATTAGCTCTCATGATCGTTGAATTTTCACGATAGTTCTTCGCGTCTGTTTTTTTGTCTTCCTCAATGTTGAGGCAAATCAGAAGATCTTCCAACTTCATTTCTTCCAACTTAAGATAGTTCTTGAAATCTCTCCACGAAGGAGGCAACTTTTCAATTATTGCAGCCACTTGAAATGCTTCATTCACGACCATACCTTCAGCAATAAGGTCGTGAAAAATAAGTTGAAGCTCCTGAACTTGGGTTCCCACAGTTCTGTTGTCTATCATTTTATAGTCTAGAAACTTGGCAACCACAAATTTCTTAAAGCATACATCTTCCGTCTTGTACTTCTTCTCAAGTGCGTCCCATAATTCTTTCGAAGTATTCATCGCACTGTACATATTATAAAAGTCATCCTCTAAAGCGCTTAGGATATAGCCTTTGCAAAGAAAATCTCCATGCTTCCATTCTTCAATAATCATGAACTTCTCGTTGTCTTGCATGTCGATAGCAGGCACTGGAGGTTCTTCATTAGTAAATATTTGCATACCAAGTGTGGTAAGCCAGAATAATTAAAATGTCTGCTTCTCCCATGCTTCCATGATTCATTGCTACCTGCCTTAATTGCATTACTTTTACACTTTAATTTTCATATAATCGACTCGTCTTGTTGCTTAATAACATTATAGCATTTTTTTATTTTGTACAAAGTTCATTTATGGATTTGATTTCATATTATTTATTCGTAATTATTCTTGTGAATTGAGTTGCTGAATTTATTACATTTTATTTGATATGGTGGGATTAGGTTTGATGTTGCAACAGGTGGAATAAGGGATGATTGTTATGGCTAAATAAGGGAGGATTATGATATTTATTCTGATTAAATGGTGGGATCGGATTGCACGCTGCAACATGTGAAATAAGGGAGGATTGATAAGGTGAAATAAGAGAGGATTATGATATTTCAACTGATTATATGGTGGGATCGGGTTGCAAGCCGCAGCAGGTGAAATAAGGGAGGACTGATAGTGTGAAATAATGGAGAATTATGATATTGACTCTAATTATATGGTGGGATCGGGTTACGCAATGCAACATATTATTTTTTTACTTGTTAATATCAATATTGACATGGTGGAATGAGGGAGGAGTGTATTTGTTTGGGGGGATCGGGTTGCGCGCCGCAATGATTTTTATATTTTGTGTTCCTTGTTATATTTTGTTGGCTTCAATGTTTTCATACTAGACTCTGAGGGTCGGTATTTCTGGTTTCACTTGTTTTCGAGGATTGAGTTATTGTCTTGAGTTAACTGATTTATTTTACATGTATTTGCTTTCATGTCATTATTATTATACGGCATACATGTTATTTTTAGTGACTCACCTTAGCCTTGTCACTACTTCGTCGAGGTCAGGCTCGACACTTACAAAGTACATGGGTCGGTTGTACTCATACTACACTCTGCATTTCTTGTGTAGATTTTAGGATCGGTCTCAGGGATGGTGAGTAGATTGCTCGGGTTGACCATTGGACAGATACATGAAGTTTAGTTGCTCGGCGTTCACAACCCTAAAGTCCCCTTCTACCTCATCATAGCTGTTTATTTCTTTTCAGATAGTTTTACTTTCATATAGACCATTATTTGTATTTTTCTAGTAGCTCGTGCACTTGTGACACCCGATCTGGGGTTGTATTTAGATAATTCAATTGTTATAACTTTTCCTACTTTATTTCAGTTCTATTCCAGTTATTTCAGTTTAATTGGCATCAGTTAATTTGATTTGTTAAAATTTGGTTAATCAACTACCTCATGTCGGCTTGCTTAGCAAGTGAATGTTAAGCATCATAACGATCCTGATGTTAGGATTCCGGGTCGTGACATCAATTAAAGATAATTTTGTCAAATAACTCTCATTATTAATATTTTCTTAAAATTCATGTAAAAGGCAAACATGACAAGTAAATATAGAATCAGAGGGAGTAATAAGACTTTAATTAGAAAAAATTTAGTCCGTCAGTTTTCGTTTAATGTATTTTTCATTAGGGTTAGGCCACATACCGAATAAATTTACCCATAAAAATCCACTTTCGATATCATTATGTTCTGAACCACGCGGCTTAACGTAAATGTTGAAATAATTATCAAATATTTAACACTTCTAATATTTTCAGTTTCTCCTTAAAAAACTAAGTACTCCTAGCAACCAAGCACTACCACTATTGCTGACGTAATGTAGTGTTTGTAGATTTGTATATTCAACGTTTATCCTATCAGAGAGTCTATATACAATAATATTGTCCATAACCACTAATACTACCAAATCAATTGGCTGCTTCAACTTTGTATTACGCAAGTATTAGATTGTTAATAAGTCATAACATTATTCAAGGGAAAGTTGATTTTTTTTTTCTTATGAAAAGGCCTACATGTTTAAAAGCTTATGATGTTTATCAACAAGGGCAAATATATCCTATTCTTGAGACAAGAAGCTTAAGGATAGATTCGAGTTTGAACTCAACTATTAGTGAAGGGAAAATATGGAATATTTTATACACTTCAGAGACAAATTTGGGCATTTGTCCTTTATTAAATTGGACCATATAAAGCGATCATAATAAATTTGAATACTCTAATCAACAACGCTAAAGTAAGATCGGATCGAAGTCACATTCTCTTGGTTGGTCTTTAAGCTTAGTGTAACTTAATTTTAAGTTTAGTGTAACTTAAAGAGAGTAAATGAAAAATGATAGAAAAAAAAAAAAATAGAGGAAAGTGAAAATTTTAATTAGTGCACTTTGTCCCTCATTGGAAAAATGAAAGAAAATCTATGTGTATATACAGAGAAGCTCTTCTTCTAGCTCTTAAAGAGTTGAGAAGAAGGCAAGCCTTGCGCCGTCGTCGTCGCTCGGCTCGGTCCCGATTTCGGCTTCGATCAACGATTGATTGATTAATATTTTTGGAAAAAGTTCCTTTCAAATTATTTAATTAATTAATTTAATAATTAACAAAAATTCGATCCGGAATGGCCCATGACCCGCGACCCGGTCTGGTCGGGTCCGTTTTCTTTCCCGAATTATTTTAAATCCATTTTTAATTTTTCCGCAATATTCACACCTGTTCCAACAGCTATGGATGTTCTGAAAGTTTGCAAAACCATTTCAGAAACAGTACGAAAATGGCTATAAGTATGCCTTGAATCCCAGAAATTTTACTTACTAATTTTCTGATCTTTTTCTGCACAAATTCCAGTGTGTTTTACGACCATCGAGTGGTTCGCCGATCACCAGATCTTTTGGTACTGATACGCTGGTGGGTGAAATCGTTCTATCCTAGGAGGATATATTCCAAAACCACTGGTACTTGAGGGGAATAATTTCCTTAAGGGCACACTGTGTATTCAGTGGGCTTGGTTTATTCCTACACTAATTTTCAAAAGAGAATTGACATTCTAGTTCTACTAACTTTTTTGTTTCTATATTTTTTAGAAAGTTTACTGTTTTATTTATTCAGCTCAAGGGTTCCTAATTCCCTCAAATCATGGTTAGACCCAACACTTACCTCGCTCCACAAGTAAATCAAGGCTCTGCCGGGGCCTTTCCTCTAAATTCCACCTCCAAACCAATCGATCTAACCAAAATCGACTCAGTAACATCAAATAATGCTAGGAAAGTCAGTTACAATACATAAACAAAAGCCAACCCCGGGCTCACTTGATCAAAACTCGAGGTTCAGACAAAAATCCGATTACCCATTTACCCATAAGCCCGGTAATATAACTAATTTTGAAATCCGATCTCAATTTGAGGTCTAAATCTCAATTTTTAGAAAAATCTCAATTCTGCCCAATTCCCTAATTACTACCATGAAAATCCTAGATTTAATGTTGAAACCTTATGAAATGTTATTGGTAATTAAAAAAATAGATTGAAGTTGCTTACCAAAGAGGTTAGGAAGAAAATCTCTTCGAAAAATCGCCTCAAGGATGTTTAGAGTTGAGAGTTTGAAAGAATTGAGCTAAATGTGTTTTTTCCCATCTTTTGTCCAGGCGCAGATGTCACAATTGCGACCAGGGGTTGGAAATTGCGGACCCTGCAAATGCGAGAAATCATCGCAATTGTGAAGGACTCCCATCTCCGCTTTCATTGCATTTGCGGTGAATTATTCGCAAATGCGAACTTGGGTATGCCGCAAAATCGTTGCAGTGATCGAAATTGTGACCAACCCCAGGCCAGGCCAGAGCAACATCCAACAACATCCAGGACTGAGCAACATCCTGGATGTTAAGTTATAGCAGGACTGAGCAACATCCAACAGCGTAAGTCCTCGCAAATCCGATGGAAGTTCGCATATGCGAACTCTTTTGCCCACTGTGCTCTTTGCAAGTGCTAGTATGACTATCGCAAATGTGACCAGTGTCTCAAAAATGTGATACATGAGCACTAGAAAAGATCTTATATCTACTGAACTCTCCGAAACGCGTCTGAAACTCACCCAATCCATCGGAGATCCAAACCAAATATGAACACAAGTGTAACAACATCATACAAAATCGCTCAGGCGATCAAAACATGAAGATAACACTTAGAACTATGAATCGTGCACCAAAACAAAAGAAATATTCAATGAAACTAAAGAAAATTCAATTTTTCAACCGGACGTACGAATAAGGTCAAATCAACTCCTTTTTGTACCAAAGTTTGCAGAAAAGTCATAAATACTGTAATTAACTTATACCAAGTTCCGAAACAAAAATCCGAACCCGGTATCAACAAAGTCAAACTACAGTCAAACTTAAAAATTCTTTAAACTTTTAAATTGCTAGTTTTCAACAATTTGTGTTATTTCAGGCTAGTAACTTCCAAATTAGATTTTGAGCATATGCCCGAGTCCCAAATTATAATACGGACCAATCGAAACCGTCACAATACTGATCCGGGTCCGTTTACCCAAAACGTTGACTATAGTCAACTCAAATAAGTTTTAAAACACGATTTCATATTTTCTTCACTTTTCTCATAAACACTTACGGAAGAAGGACACCGATTGTGCACCCAAATCGAGGAAGGCTAAAAGGAGCTATTAGAGGTCTTAGAATAAAAAAAATTAAGAATAAAATTATAAATGACATATCGAGTCATCACAATTGATCTATGTTTTTTTACCATATTAATCTTTTGTCAAAATATGTCCACTATATTAGTGGGAGATTTTTTTACTTTCTACAACAGTGAATGAATTTTTTAAGTCGAAATAGGGGAAATAGTTATTCTACTTAATTAATGATATTATTTAGATAGGATCAGTGTCACGACCTAAAAATTCCACCACAGGCGTCTTGATGGTACTTAGTCTCTAAGACAAGGTAAATCGATTACTATAATAATTAAGCCAGTTTATTTATGACAGTGATAATTTGAAATAGAGTTTAATGTAAATGCCGAGTCAGAAACAAAAATAATCATACGCGGTAATAATCATAACCTCCTAAGACTGGTAATACAGAGTCCCGAACACTAACTGAACACATGAAATGATCTCAAGAATCGTAATACAATACTGTCTAAATGACAACTGACACCTTGAATCCTTGCGGTCAACCAGCTAACACTGCCCGAGTCTGATATCTCCAATACATGGCTCTGCACAAAAATGTACAGAAGTGTAGTATGAGTTCACCATGGTCAATAACCAGTAAGTATCAAGACTAGCGTCCTGGTTAGTCTTGGTAAGTTTGTCTATTATGAGGAAGATACGTTTGCAAATAAGATATAAACTTGTAAGTGGTTATGTTTAAGGAGGAGGGATATCACAAACAGGAAAATATATAATCCAAAAAGGTTACTCCTGGTTTAAGGGGAACCTTGAGATATGCAAATGGGGAAGAGGGGGCTACAACAAGCAGAGCATTCCAAAATAATGCTTCATTTGCTAGCTGACTATGTAGAAGAAGGTACTCACAAAGGATAGGCTCGCATTCGGAGAATCAACTCAGATGGTCTTTGTGTACAATATGGAAATGCACCAGAATCTATTAAACACTTATTCTATGAGTGTCACTTCTCCAAGTTATGCCTCACTGAAGTAATTCAATGGCCTAAGATAAAGATCATGGTCTTTCAATGACAACACCTTTGAAAAAGAGTAGGCATTAAAATGGGAGGCAAATTGAGTATGGAGTTCTCATATGCAGTATTGGCAGCAATAGATTATCACATCTGGAAGGGGAGGAATGAAGCTCTTTGGTAAATAGCAACAAATGTGCATATAGACAGTAAAGAAATAAGAATACTGTGAATGCATCATTAAACCAAATAAGGAACACACGAGACAACCAATTAATCAAACTTTCTAACACAAGTTTCACAACGAAATCACTCACTGATACCTCATATCACAGTCACAAATCCCATGCCTTACCGCCATCATATACTCACGACACCTCTTGCCCACATCTAAAATTATAATCACAATGACAACTCACGTGCCAAGATCACAATCCCCCCGGCATAACCACAGGCTCACAGTCACAATCTTCCCGGTATGGTCACATGCTCACAATCACTATCTTCTTGGCATAATAATAGGCTCACAACCATAACACGCCTAGCATATCACAGGCTCACAATCATAATCCGCCCGCCATAATCACAGGCTCACAATCACAATCCGCCCGGCATAATCACAGGCTCAATAACAACATGAAAATGGATAATACAAGAATAAATGGGCATGATCAATAAATGCCAAGTTCTATACTAATGAGCTAGTATAAGTAGCATACTACAGTGTATGTTTCTGCAAGTGAACAACTCTTGTAATGACCTGTCTGGTCATTTTGAGCATTTGCACTTTCCTCGATAGTTTGAGGGCATGAGTAGCCCTGTATGATGTATTATCAATTGTCCTAATTGTCGGTTTCGGTTTTAAAATTATTCTAAATTGAATTGGAAGAATGAATTTCATAGACGAAGCTTTAAGTTGGAAAGTTGACCAAGTATGGATTTTGTGAATTTGAACTCGGAATGGAGTTTCGGTAGTTAGGTCCAGATGTTTATTTTTGACTTGGGCGTATGCCCAGATTTGTGTTTGGATATTTCTATAAGGATTCTGCACTAATTGGAGAAAATATGAATTGGATATTTCATATTCGAATTGTGGTTATAGGAATTGGAATAGCTTCGTTATGTCTTTTAGGACTTGTGTGAAAAATTTGGGTTCATTCCGAGTTTATTTTATATGTTTCGGCACAAGTTTTGGAAGTTGAAAAGTTCAAGGTTCTTTTAGTTTGACTCGAGATGCGATCTGTCGTTTTGATGGTGTTATATGTTATTTGAGGCCTCTAGTAGGTTTGTATTATGTTACGCGACTTATGTGTATATTTGGACGAGGTTCCGAAGGGCTAAAGTTAGTTTTGGACGAGGTTCAAATCTTTTCGTCACATATTAAATTTTTCCTAAGCTCTCGGTTCTGGTTTTTTGCACCTGCAATGGGTTTTGCGCAGGTGCGATGGCTGCAGAAGCGAGCCCAGGCGCGTAGAACTGAGAATGCACTGCTGGAAAAGAGTTCGAAAATGTAGTGGAATTTGTGCGGAAGCACGACCTCCGATGCGGTTCTGAGCATCGCAGAAGCAGATAATGGAGGGTTGAGGCTTTCTCGCAAATGCGAGCCTTTTTCCGCAAAAGCGAATGTCGCAGATGCAACCACTTGTCCTCAACTGCGGAATTTGGTACGCAGAAATTATAGATCAAGGTTTTGGGTTCTTTTATCATATTTTGAGATACGGGGCTCGGATTGAGGCGACTTTGAAGCAATTTGCATTACAAGTATTGGGGTTAGTTCTACACTCGGTTTTGTTCCACCAATATATGTTCGTCTTTTGGTAATTGGATTGTGAATTTTAAAGAGAAAATTGGGGGGTTTTGTCCAAAGTTTCATAAAGTAGTTTTTTTAAGTCTTGAACATCGATTCAGAGTCGGATTTGGGTGAAACTAGTATGGTTGAACTCGTAAATGCATGGGTTGTCGGCTTTTATAAGTTTTGTTGAGTTTCGAGGAGAGGGCCCGGATTGGAATTTTGGTTGAATTTGGGCTTTTGATTAAAGATTAAATCCTTATTGACTAGGTTTGTTTCCTTTGGCATTAATTGATGTATTTAACTCGCTTTTAGTTAGTTTCGAGCCATTCGAAGCTTAGTACACATGAGATGGCATTTTTGGAGCATCACTTGGCTTGCCCAGCATTGGATTTGGCTTGTTCAAGGTAAGTAACACATCTAAACATGGTGTTGAGAGTACGAAATCCTGAATTACATGTTATGTGTTTGGTGTTGAGGTGACACACATGTTTAACCAGAGAACCAAATTCCTAGTAAAAGTTATTTTAAGAAGTATTCGGGCTTCTGATAACCAAGAGAATTAACTAAGAACAATAGTAGGAATTAGACTTGTAAAATAATAAGTGCAAAAAAATATAAGTATATTTCAGTAGTGGTTCGAACGTGTCCATACAAGTGAGATCTTACTCCCTTTTATAGGGAATGACTTAATATAACATCTACTCTTAATGATTGAGCATTAATAAATATTTATATAATTAGTGATACGTTAAAATAAGTAATCGTAATTGTTGCGTGAAGATTCTGTAACGTTTAGATCATCGATTGAAGATCTATGAATCTACCCTTTATTCTACCCTCGTTCATTTTGACTGTGTCTCGCAATTCCTCAATTAGATTGTAGCTCCCTCTTCTAATCATCTCGTGGGTGTTTACCCCGTACCTCTTTGTTCCGTACCTCTTTCTAAACTCTCATCCAGCTATCACTTTTCTACTATTCCACGTAGATTGCTTTGTCATCCAAGATATTACACGTGTAATATCTATTTTTTACAAATACATATAGTCCCCCCACTTACCATTTATTTATCAATTAAATATTTTGTTAGTGGATACTCATTTATGGTGGGAAGTTTTGCCGTTGTTTTACTCGTACCATTGCACCTTTCTCTGAACGTATGTGTCGCTTGTCACCTCCATTAAATGCATGTGCCACATGGTGACCCCGTATTTGTTCTAAAATTCTCCAGTGCACTTTAGGGCTTTTTGTGGCTGCATTAGTCACGACGTGAAAGTTCTAATAATGACTTTAAAGTTTTAATAATGACTTTCACATCAGTGTTTACCATTTTCTGACGGTTTCCTTCTCTGGCCTTCGTATATAAATACCCCTTTATGCCTTTGCTTCTACGAAAAACTTCCAACTTTCTTTTACTTCTTGCAAGTTCTTCTCTCATGCAAATATATATTCTTCAAATCAAGGCCCCAAAAAATTAATAAAATAGTTGATGAACTATCTCCTTATTCTACTCCGGTCCGGAGTAGGAGGGGCGGTAGATTAAGGAGTTTGGCCTCAACACCTTCTAGATGGTCTTCTTCTTTTCAACATAACATTACTCCCCCACCAGTTTTTGGGGTTAGTGTTACTTAATCTTCTTCTAGGGATAGAGCTTCTAGATCTTCTTCTAAGAGTAGAGAATCCATTGAACCACTTTGCAAACCAAAGGTAGATGACATTGTACCCGCTGAATTTTCTTTCGTAACCATAACAAACCAGGTTACTTCCATGACGTCTCAGGATCGCGCTGATCTTTACCCTACCCAAATCACTGAGGATTTGATTTTATTTATGCTTAGAGACTGTTGTTGGAAATTTGATTTCCCGGTATTAGTCCCCAATGAAAATCAGAGGATAACTTATTACAAAGCTGGCTATTCTTTTGTCTATACTTACCCTTTTACTTTAGGTTTCAAGCCTCCCATCGACCTGGTGTAAAGTGGATGGTACTGCATCCATGTCATGAATCCATGGTCTTCCCATGATTACATTATAGGTCATGTCTGTATCAATAACTTGAAATTTTGTTTCTTTGACGACGCCTTCTCCATAAGTACTCAATGCAATTTCTCCCTTTGTTATGATAGCAGAATTATCAAATCCGGATAAGGAACGTGCTTTTGGAATCACTTGTTCTCCCATTAGAATCTCCTCCACCACTCTTAGTAGAATGATGTTAATTGAAATCCCTGGATAAATCAATAATCTTCTCACGTTAGTGTCATGTATAAGTAAAGATATTACCAGTGCATCGTTATGTGGGATCAATAACTATATGTATCTGCATCGTCAAATATTATGCTATCAGCCTCCAAGGTTTCACGAGTCCGTTTCCTGTGAGTTATTTTGAACTTCGTTGTCTTTCTTACTGTGGTATAGGTCACGCCATTAATCTTCTCTCTTCCGTTTATCATATATATTGTTATCTTCGGAGACGGTGGTTTTGGGGGCTCCTGCCTATTCTTCATATATGCCTACTTACCTTTTTCACTAAACAATTCAGTTAGATATCCTTGTTTTAATAAATCTTCTACCTCACCTTGTAGTAAACCGCATTCTGATGTGGTGTGCACGTGGTCATTGTGAAATTCACACCAGAAGTCTGAGTTCTTTCTGTTTGGATTTGATCTCATCTCCTTGGGCCATCGAACTTTATCACCCATATTTCTTAATACTGTAATTAACGTACTTACATTGAAGTTATAGTCTCCAATTCTTGCTTACGTGTTACTACCTCTATTTCTTTCATCTCGGTCCTTTCTGGATCTTGATGAACTTGGACCTCTGTTTGACGATCTGTGATCAGGCCGTGTGTTTTCAAATTTGGAACGAGATTCTCGTCCCGAAGGTCCCATATATGGCTCATACCTATTTTTTCTAGTTTTTCTCTCTTATTCTGAGCATCTAGAGCTCGTCATATCCTATGCATTTGATTGTGATATGGTATTCTCTTCAATTCATAATTTGGTGTTGTAGCTGTTATAAACATCATTCCACATCGAAACTGGGAATTTTTGCAAACTTTCTTTGAGTCTCCTTGTAGCTTCGGAGCTTTTTTCGTTCAGATTGCATGCAAATGCCATAGCTGCCTAGTTGTCAGGTACTCTTGGTAACAACATCCTTTCCCGTTGAAACATGTCTACAAATTCACGAAGAAATTTTGTATCTCCCATGTTTTACTTTGAATATGTCCTTAATTCTTTTCTCCACTTTTGTGCACCGGAGTGTGTTTTTATAAAAAAATCTGCAAGCTCAGCAAAAGAATCAATAGAATTTTCGGGTAAGAGAGATGTCAAGACCCAAATCCTAACAGGTCGTGATGGCGCCTATCGTGGAACTAGGCTAGCCAACCATCACATAACTACCCATCCGTTCTATTATAATGTTTCATTAATCAGTAACAAGAGACAACAAAGCATAAAATAATTTCTTGAAGTCTTTACGCCCCAATAAAAATCTAACATTCTAAACAATCCTCCCAAGGTTGGAGTCAATGATCATAAGCATCTAAGAAAATTATCTAACTCTGCTAATGTCATAATAAGTGTCTATGAATCAAATTCTAATACTATATGAGGAAGGGAAATGAAGAAGTTGCGGACGCTGAACAGCTACCTCGAAATCCCGTAAGCTGCTGAATACGAATGGATACAGCTACTGCTCCGAACCAGTACCTGGATCTGTACACAGGGGTTCAAGGAGTAATGATGAGTACGCCCACTTAGTAGTAATGAAAATAAATCACAGTATGAGAAATACGAAACACACAACACATATACACCAATTCGAAAAAATAGTAAAACACCAAGTCACCATCAAGTATACATCAAATACATAAGTTCGAAAACCAATTTCCTGAAAAATCCTTTGAAACAAGTATAATTTCAATATATCTCAGTAAAACTCTCAGTAAAATCAGTTTGAAAAACGAAGTGAATCACAGTCAAAAACTCAGTAAAATCATCATAAATCTACCCCTCGGTCTATAATCATTTCTTGTAATAAATTCCCTCAGCACCTTACCATCACTCAGTATCAACCTAGCGGGTAACCTCACAGTCACTCAATATCAGCCCCGCAGGCATCACTCGCACTCAGTAGGTAGCTACACTTACTGGGGTGTACAGACTCTGGAGGGCCTCCTACAGCCCAAGCGCTCACAATATTGGCCCTCGGCCAGCCACTCATAGCATAAATCACTCACAATATTGGCCTTCGGCCTCTGTCGTATCCCGGGCCAACTTAGTCAGACACTCACAACATGCCACTCATCCCATCATTATACCGGGTTCTCGACCCAAAATTGTGTTTCATTTTCAAGAAATAATATCAAAATACTCTGAGTGTCAAAACAATTATCAAGAAAAGACTGAGTGGAAATCATAACATATCAAGTTAGAAAAATAGTAAAAATAGCCCCAAGGGGTAAACAGATCGGCATTAGGCCCCATAAATGGCTCACAACCCAAATTATATCAAGATATATCAATACTATTAAGCATAGGCTTTAAAATCGGGTTCGCAACTCAATAGTTTCCTAAAAGGAATATTTTTCCAAATTTCCAATCTTTGCATTCCAAAATCCGTGAAATGATGCATAGTCCGGGGTTTCATACCTTCAGGGCTTGATTTAAAAACATTACTTACCTCAATCTAGCCCGAAAAGCTAATCTTCAATTCGTTTGCCTCTCGGATCAACTTCCGAGCGCTCCAAGTATATAAAGATCAGAACTTTATCATCAAGTTATGCTAAAGGAATGAATTCCAATCGAAAAGTACCAATTTTAGCATAAAACCCAAATTTATCCAAAACCATACCCCCAGAACCGCATCTCGGAACTCGACAATTTTTATACCAAAATGTTCTTCATCATCTCACGAGTACGTACATATAAAGAACGCTAAAATCGGAGTTCGTTTGACCCCTCAAATCGATCCCTAAAGGTCTCATAATCTCAAAGCCTAACCCACCTTTTTCTACTGGTTTTAATCGATTAAACACTGATATTTTGTTCCTTAATCACCTACAATCGAGTTAATGAGTCCAAAAAGCTTACCTCAATGATGCACTAACATTTCCCTCTTCAAAATCCCTCAAAAACCTCGGAACCCGCACAACGATTGTGGAAAAAGGGTTAAAATTCGCGAAGTCTCCTTTTTATACTTTCTGCCCAGTTACTTCCGCACCTGCGGCCTTATTAGCGCACCTGCGGTCAAACATCCGCACCTGCGGCTTTTCATTAGACGGCTTAACCCTGCACCTGCGACTCACATTCCGTACTTGTGACTTCGCAGGTGCGACCCCCTATCCACATCTGCGACCTTTTCCTTGGCTGGACAAATCTCGTACCTGCGGATCCTTCTTCCGCTCCTGTGGGCCTGCACATGCGATCAAACATCCACAGGCGCGGAAACAACATTGAATTCACACCAGCAGCTATTTGCTGCAAATTTCGAACTCCGAGCTTCCCGTTAACCATCCGAAATCAATCTCAAGCCCCTCGGGACCCCAACCAATTATACCAATATATCATATAAGATCATTCAAACTTAGTTGCACTCCCGAAACTCTAAAAATAACATCAAAATACCAAAATCACATCAAATTCAAGAACAGTTTAACCAAGCTATTACGATGCAATAAAAGTAAATAATAATGCATATTCTACATAACGACCGACCGGGTCGTTACAAGAGAATACCACGTTAGTTCTCCTTTGGTAAGCGTCTCTCCAAACTTTTTGACCAGCACAGACTCGATTTCCTGTTTAGTTAAGTCGTTTCCTTTTACTCCCATGGTGAATGCGGTAACATGGTCCCGTGGATCAGTTGTCCCATCATATTTTGGTACATCGAGCATTTTAAATTTTTTGAGAATAGTTAAAGGTGTTTCACTTGGCTTCCATGGTTGTTGAGAGTATTTGTCAATACCAATTCCCTAGATGACAGGTGGTACGCCAGGAATTTGCTCGATATTATTGTTCTGTTCCTTCACCTGTTTCTGCAAGGATAGTATTAAAGATTGCAAATCTACATTACTAGTCATACCTGGTCTCCCTTCGAGGGATTCGTTTGGAGAACCTCTACTTCCAAAATAAGCTAGTCCAGACTGTGGATTTTCCACAGTTTCAATGTTGTTTGGAAGTGGCGTAGGTGGTATAGTTGCTAGCCCGCTCACGAATGCTTGAAGAGCTTCATTCACATATTCAGCAACTATTTGCTTCACAGTGTCATGCTCTCCTGTTTGTTCATTTACAATCTGGTCATTGTTATGAGTTGTGTATCTTTCCGGGGAGTTTTTCCTTGAACCTCGTGATGTTCCCTGAGGCGATGGAGGTGGACTTCCAGTTACCTAGTGGTTGTTTTCATTGGTGTTCGACGTGATTTAGTAAGGATAATTCAGGAATGCAAAAAGGATTATCAAATTCCCGACAACGGAACCAATTTGTTTAACCAAAGAACCTGATTCCTAGTCAAAGCTATTTTAAGAAGTAGTCGGGCTTCTGATAACCAAGAGAATTAACTAAGAACAATAATAGGAATTAGACTTGTAAAACAATAAGTGCAGAAAAATGTAAGTATATTCCAGTAATGGTTAGAACGTGTCCATACAAGTTAGATCTTACTCCTTTTCATATGGAATTTCATAATATAACGTCTACTCTTAATGATTGAGCATTAATGAATATTTATATCATTAATGATACGTTACAATAGGTAATCGTAACTATTGCGTGAAAATTCGTTAACGTTTAGCTCATTGATTGAAGATCTATGAACCTGCCCTTTACTTTGCCCTAGTTCATTTTGACCGTGTCTCTTCAACTCTTCAGTTAGATTGGAGCTCCAGCTTCTAATCATCTCGTGGTGTTTACCCCGTTCCTCTTTGTTCCTTAACTCTTTCTAAACTCTTATCCAGCTGTCACTTTTCTACTGCTCCACATAGATTTCTTTGTCATCCAAGATATTACACGTGTAATATCTATTTTTTACCAATACAACACATGCTATGTGATGGACGTGTGGGCGTGCACCGTGTGAACTGTGACTCCGTTATTTCTGTGGTACTATGGAGCTACCTGATCTTATCTGTAACCAGGAAATCTCTATGTACTAGAGCTTTTGTGCTATGATTCATGTTAGAAACCATGTATAGGCCATATTCTTATTTTTTTGGGACCCAGCAAGATCATTTTTGTTGTTGAGTTATTTGCTTACATTACAATTACATACACAATCATATGCATTCATTTGCATATTATATCTCAGTTTCTGTCACCTTTTATTGATACATCACATCATCATTTTTGGCTGATTTTCATGACATTGTGAGCCCGAGAGGCTGGAGATATTGATAAGTGCGAGAGGGCAAGGGCCTGATTGTGAGGATATTGATTAACGATGGGAGCGGGTTGCACGCCGCAATAGATGATATTGATTTATTCCATGATTGTCTTATTATAGCGCTTCGGTTGAAGGAGCCCATCCGGAGCCTGTATACATCCCCATTGAGTGCATGTACCTACTGAGTGTGAGTGGCGAGTTCGAGTGCCGAGCGATTGGGATGATTGAGTGAATGTGAGGACTGAGTTACTGGGAGGACCGAGTGAATAGATACTCTGAGAGTATGCGTAAGTTTTTATCACTGATTAGCATTGCATTTGACATGCACACTTGACATACTAGCGTAGAGATGCATTTTCCTCATGATGTACGGTAACACGTCATTCATGACTTCTCATATACATTGACATGCATGTGTAGAGATGGATTTTCCTTGTGCCATTTGATAATGAAACATCTTGTCTATTGTTGAAATGTTTTGGGAAAAATCACAGTTTTACAAACCTACTTATATTTTGGTGGTTTTGGTAAAAGAATTTGGGTTTATTACTGATATACTTTAAAATCATGCCTATTTTTTCAGAACTGTGAACGAGTTGAGCATCTTATATCTGAGTATGTAGCCTGTACAATTATAATTATTTTGTTATGAACTGTTGTTGGTTGCTGGTGCTGGACTCCGACCTTTGTTCTAGCTCGTCACTACTTTCAACCTAAGGTTAGGTTTGTTACATATTGATTACATGTGGTCGGTTGTACTCATACTACATGTCTGGAACTTCTGTGTAGATCTGGATGCTGATGTTGTTGTGTATGATATGAGCTAGTATTGAAGATGTACATGCATTCCAGTTACAACTGCCTCTTTTTCATGGTAGCCCCAGACTTATGACAATCTATTTATGTATATTCAGACAGATGATATATTTATTTCATACTAGCTTTGTAAACTCTAAATATTAGAAGCTCATATTTTGTACTACCAGTCCTTGGGAATTCTTGTATAAAAGCATTTTTATTATCATTTCTTTCGTGAAAAAAATATCATTAATTTGGATAGTTGTTTATTGGCTTACCTAGAGGGTTGGATTAGGTGCCATCACGGCTAGTTCGATTTTAGGTCGTGACAAGTTGGTATCAAAGCTTTAGGATCATAGATTCTACTAGTCATATGCAAGTGTCTAGTAGAGTCTTGCGGATCGGTATGATGACGTCCATACCTATCTTGGAGAGGCTACAGGAAGTTAGGATAAACTTCCCATCTTTCTTTCTTTATCTTACGGTATTGATTCAACTTGAAGCGTAACTCTTGAATCCCCTCCACGCATTTGTATGCTCATGTGAACGCTTGGTATCAGCGGTACATCGACGACTTGTGACTCCATGGATGAGGTGCGAGATGTGATTTTGGTGCGCTGATGATGGACAGTCTAGAGGACTGGAGTCCGAGATTTGATTATAGGTTGAGCACAGGGATTTTAATTTTGTAAGCGCGTGCTTTTGGACTTATATGTCCAACAGTGTCCCTATAGCTGGGATTTATGGCTTGGTGAGTGGTTGGATGGCTATATAACGAGTATGATGTGACTGCGAGATGTGTTCGCATGGTTTTATTGTGACGATAAGAGTTTTCTCGAGATGTAAAAAGGATTATGCGGTGCTTGATTTTTTTCTTGATGTGACGTATATTCTCAAGTTATGAGGGCATTGGAGGATCTTTCATGATGTTTTACCGTGGAAAAAATTAGCTTCTCATGTCTCTTTGTTGAGTTCATACTCAATGAGGTTAGGAGATTACGTAGTAGTTGTGGCTGTGAAAGGGTATAGAGAGATGCCGGTTTGAGGCTAAGCATGTGGGTTATCACCTAGGGTGTAATCTGCGGATATGTTATTTTTAAGATTTTTTTTGTGGAGGCTTTCCTTTCTACCAGTGGGCTATAACTATGCGATTGAGTTTGGATCGATTTTAATAGTTTCCCTGACTGTCACGTGGATGTATGCGAGCTTAGTAGATGATTTGAGGTACTTTATGGTTTGTGTTATGTGAAACTATGAAGCATTTACTTGAATCTCCCTACGGTATTATGGTAGTAATAGATTATGAGTGTTGCGAGTTATCGAGTGTTATTGATCTTTGGCTTTATGAAAAGTGCGGGTGTCTGCTATCACCGATTTGATTGCGTGGTTATGTGTTGTATTGGTTTCAGTTTGAGGCATACATGTGAATTGGTTATGACTTGCAGAGATTGAGATCGAGGATGACTCGAGTAAAGGAATTTCTGGATACAGGTTATGCTACACTTCATGGGTATATGGAAATCATGGAATGTTTTGAGTTTTTGTTCGTGACGGATTTAATATGCACGGCATATGGATTTCCTCGATTGTGTTAAGGCAGGGTTACATATTTGGGGTGTGGTTGTGCTAATTGAGCATAGGCAGTTCGGCCCTTTTGGGCGGTGCAATTGAGATTTTAGTAGAATGGATGACTCTCGAGAAGGTTCTAATGGATTTAAGATTAATATAATGCAATTGAGAATTTTTGGCGGATTTGTATATGGCTAGAATCTGAGATTTAAGTTGGATGGTGTCGAGACTTGTGGCATTTTATATATAATTATGAATTTACATTTCGGTATAAGGAAGTTCAAGGAAACGACTTTAGATTCATAGAAGGTCTCTTCATAATGGGTATCCCGATTGCGGTACATTTGGGGTACTTAAGAGGGAATTCAGCGGCTTATGGGCCTTAGGGCGGTGTGGTATTATGGTAGAATTTGTGGGGTGAGTTTTGGTTAAGGATCATGGTGTTCTTCCAAGGGAAGTACTAACTTGAAGGCAATTCAGAAGAAACTCGGAGAAAACATGACAATCTGGCAGTAGGTTTGATTAGTATGGTAATAGTATGCTCGGTCCTTTTGGTTCTTACGAAGTGGTGAGTCTCTACATGTGTTTCGTGGAAATGCTCTTAGGTTTTGACTACCTGCGTGGCTTGGTTGAGTTAGAGTTATTCGGTTTTGATAGCTTGGTTATGTGCAAATGGATTCCAAAGAGTTCTTAATGGTTTCTACCACGGTCCGAGGTATATATTTCCTACCGGTGTGACGAGCATGTTGCGTATTGCGATTTTCTCTCGGATGGGATCAAACGGAAGGTTTTTGACTTATTGGGTATGTGTTCTTCTGGTGACTCAAAGTTGATTATGATGTGTTATACATCTAGGTGCTTGAGTTGGGATCAGATGTGGTGATTTGTGAGTTCTATTAATTTACAGATTGGTAGTTCTCAGAAGCGGATTATTTTGTGGTTGTGGACTGGATGTTGGGGACAAATCTAGCGAGATGATAGTACGCATTTTCATTGTGGACTTTCAGAGGTTTATTTATCTATTTTTGGGTGATCAGAGTGATTTCGTGTTCATTGGTAGGCCCAATGAGGATGTGCATTTCACACCGGGCTGGATTGGTTGACTTTGTATTGCTATTGTTGAGGGATGTGCCATTTGGTTAGAGTTTAGCTTATTTGTGTTCTGATATGTTCTATGAGTACCCTTTCATGCCACAATGGGTTGTGATTCTTTAGTTATATGCACACATGGTGCGATTCTATTTGGGCCTTATAGCAGAATTTGATCGAGATAGGTATTGGGCTGTAGAATGAGTAATTGCGCATTGGTTATGTTCTTTCCGGACACTGCTATTGTGTTATTTCCTTTCCGTTTTTATGGTCATGCATATTGGGTACTTGATGTCGAATTGCACATGGATTTTTATTTCGGGCATGATGGATTCAGGTATTTCATATGGACCAGTGTTTGCGGTGCCATGCACTGTAGCAGAGTTATGTTGATATATGATCCTCTGTGTTAGATTCGCGTGTCTTAGTTCTACTATGTATGATGGGTTCGTAGCATTGCGATTGTGGTGGTACTTGTTTAACTTGCGGGCTGGTATTCTCGTTTGAGTCATTTTCCATGATTGAGTACATTTGGGTTGTTGCTTGTTGGTGCACGGATTGCGCAGGTTGTGGCTTTAGGTTGTATTGATGTGGCAAGTCACTAAAGTGGTTTTTTTTGATTAGATGACGTCATTTGACCTAGAATGGATACTATCGAATTTGATTACGGAAGAATAATATCGGAAGTGCCTAGGATTTGGCTTTGGTTCTTGTCGGATGATAGAGAGCTCCATGACATGTTGATCTGATGAATGTGTGTGAGTTCCCGCATGCTTTTTTCATCGTCGGCAGTGTACAAAGGTTTTTGAACGAGGCTTTTTTTTGCTATGAGGTTTATTACTAGTAATGGATTGTTTTGTGGAGCTACTTGATCGAAAACTTTACTACGCGTATGCGAGTCGTGTGGTAGGTAATGTAATTATATCTTGGGTTATGGGTATGGCTTGATGCAGCTTGTTCAGACATGTATAGTGTGTAGACACAAGGTTCGGGTCTTGTAGGAAATCCTGGATGATGGAAATTGGATTATGTGGTTTATGGTTTATGGTTGAAGTAATGAAGTTATGTTGGGTTGTCGGGCCTCTATGGAATAGGGTGACATGGCATCATCCCCGGGTATGTGCATGGTAAGGTTACACCCGCGGTTTGATGGCTTTGGAACAACTCTTGGCATGCTCGAGGACGAACGTATGTTTAAGTGGGGGGGGGGGGGGATGTAACGACCCGG